>JBAMIE010000063.1:8435709-8446247 GCA_037177295.1 Kaempferia parviflora
TTGAGATCCCACTTCCCTGTGGATACGATAAATCTTTTATATTACTTCGATATTCTCATACACTTGTGGGTGTATCAGTAGGTAAGTACCTATTGCCGAGAATGGATAGGAAAAGATGGTTAAATGTCGACTTGACTAAGATTAGGAATTGAAACTTGAAAATTTTTTACCACTCTTTGCACTGAGCACAGAGAAATTGAGTTTAGGTATATACAATCCATCTTATGGACATGCTTACTAATATAATTGTTTGATAGAGTTAGACTTATTCATTTCACATTATGATGCATTACACCATTCCATGAAGTTAGATGCAGGGTTTTGCTTAGGGACAAGCAAAAATTTAAGTCTGGGGTGTAATGTGCGTAGATTATACCTATCATTATGCATGGTTATTGCACATCACTTTGATATTCTTGTGCATGATTTACTTATATCGCATTTCTTTTTATATATATTTTCAGTATAGTTACTCTTATGTGTTTGGAGATCTGCACTTGTTTGGTTTTCATTGTAGGATGCATACGTCTTATGCACGCCTCGGAGTACGTTTGGGACACGATGGAGGCTACGGAAGAATTCTTGGATGAATGGGAGTTTGACCAGCAGCATAGGGGCCACATGCCCATGAACCCGAGCCATACGGCCGTGGAGCATTCACACGGCCGTGTGACAATAGCATTGGTTGTGCCATTTCCAGAATGGAGCCCCACACGGTCGTGTGCCATTACCAGCAAAGAGCCCCACACGATCATGTGACCTTCACACGACCATGTGGATTCATCACCAGATCAGAGCCCTACGGTGTCGTGTCTTATTGTTTGTTTATATTTTGACACAGAAAAAGATAAACGAAAAAAAGGTGAACAAAGCACCCTAAGGCATGATGATATGTATCTTTTGCTTTCACTTGCTAGGTTTGTTGTATAGATATTTATTATGAGTTCTTGAAGTTTGATATGTTTGAGTTGAACTTGTTTGGATGTTGTAATTGTGTATGAACTTGAAATGTTTAGTTTTAGATGTCTTTTTATGTTAATTAGTTGATGATATATCTTTTGTATGAACTTGTTTGTATGAATTTGATTTGTTGGATTCGCATATATGGTGAAGGATGTTGTATGATGGTAAATAGATAAATGTTTGGTGGATGTTTAGTTGTTTATTTTGTATATGTACAAATGTAAACAAGATATAAGAGAAAAGAGGGGAAATGTTAGAAATTTTTTTATAGTTTTGTGACAAAATTTGTGATGAAAATATTTTTGTTGCAAATTTATAATATTTTGCGACAAATCCAGATTCGTCGCAGATTTATGATGAAGACGCATTTTTATCGCAAATCTGTGATGAAAATTAGGTTTTTTTTAACCGCGTTGATTCTCAAATATGTAATATTTTTTGTGATGAAAACAATGTCATCGCAAATCTGTGATGAAATTTTATATTTGTCAGAAATTACATATTATGAAATCTGCGATGAATTTATTTTTGTTACAAATTTGTAATAAATTTTGCGACAAATTTCCAAAACTTGTCTCAAATTTTGCAACAAATTTTCATTTTTTGTTACATAATTTTGCAATGGAAGATTTGGGATGAATTTTTTTTTCATTGCAAATTTTGTAACAAAATTTTTGCATCAAATTTTTTAAATTTTCATCCCCGAAATCTAGATTTTTTGTTTAAGTAGCAAATATAGTCCATTATCTGAAAAGACTTGACTGTACCTCATGCATCTAATATAAAAGCCTTATTGATGCCACATATAATGCCTCATTTTGGTTAAGGAAACATCCCTCTAAGACAATTCACAAAGCCCAGCATTCGTCCCTAGCCAGCACATTTGTCATAGGCTATGAACATCTATAAAATCAATGTATATCATATACACAAACATACCTTCTAGGTAACCCAACCAAGTATGGATAGTCCATGGTCCTAGTCCCCATGGAAATAGGATACATACATCGTTCCTTTACTGATGGTGATAGTATGGGTATACACATCTTATCCATTACCCAATTGGTAGTGGCTGTTGTTGGTATTTTTGTGACTATGCTCCTTGATCTCCAATAAGTTGTTGACCGACCCAAGCCCTACCTTCCAACTTAGTCTCAGTTGGTGCCACAAAAGAATCTACATCCTCTGCATCATGTTCAAATCCTAAGTGTGAACTGGTCGAGTCCATGGTCAACCACGACTACGAATAGGCCTGACTCACTAAATGTCATCATTCTGGAACCAAGTAAGTAAGTATATGATAGACAAGTATCGAAACAGCTACACCATCCAACAAAATTAGAGGGAATCTAACCAACTATTCCTTAATTACTACGATATTTAACTTGTCAAATAAACTACACCAACTAGTGAACACAAACGGAAAGATAATCATTAGAAGTATACTTTACTTTCCTATAATTCAGAGATGTACTTTGGCTTGCGTGTGTCCCAAACTCAAACAAAACTATAAATCGAAACAAGATGGAAATACCAAAAATACAAAACCTACACACACACACACACACACACACACACACATGGTGATGGTGGTGATGATGATGGTGATGGTGGTGGTGGTGGTTCTTCATGAATTTGTTTTGTATGAATGTTATTTATTTTATTTAGTTTGTATTTTTTTTTTTTTTTTGTATTTTTGATTAGTACTATTAATTTGTTTTGAACATGGTTTAAATGGGCAAGGAAGGTGGCAACAATTGTAAATCTATGTCTGAGGAAGTAAGTCTGTATATATTAAATTTTGTGTTAGAATTTTTTTGCATATCATGCCATGTTATGTCATGTTACAGTTGCTTCTATGTTTTGATCTTTCCTTTATATTTTGCATGTCATGCCATGTTTTTCATGTTTATGACTTGTCTTCTACAATCCATGCAATGTTAGCTATATGTTTTGATGCTTTTATTATATGTCATTGAGCATTTGAGAAATGTATTTCTTATTACATGACTTGTACAATTTTTGTTTATTGTTATGCTTAGTTACATACAAGTTTCATGTATGTATATGTTCCATACAATTAAGGATGCATGACATCTTTTGGCATCCAATGTCAGAACCTTTATTATGTCTTATCAGAATCAAAAGGATAACTTGTTTATGTATCAAAACACACAGATACAAGTGATATGTTATGACGATGAATTAAGTTTTGTTTGTTGACACATAGAAACAATTGATAAGTGAGACATAAATGTTACTTTTAATTTGTTTATTTTCTGACGTAGGAAAAGAAGAAAATTAGAAGAAGAAGGAAGTGTCTGCGGAGGCAGAAGATGATGATGATTTATATTTATATCTTTTCATCATGTTGATATCGTTTATTATGAAACTTGTTGAACTATGATATGTGTATTTTGATGGATATCTTGTATGAATATGTTTGTTTTTGTAGCCTAACATTATGGATATTTGGACATATATGAATGACTTGTTTTGATGAATTGTGTATATAGGATGTATTGGATTGAACATGTATATGATTTGTTTGGATGAATTGTGCATATAGGATGTGCTAGATTATTTAATAATTGTGTACGATGTGTTTGATTGTTTATTGTTGTGTAGGATGTGTTGGATTGTTTATTGTTTGTTTATATAAAAATAGGTTTGAATATGATTCGTATACACGATAAAATGCATAAATGGGTAAGTTCTATGAAAAAATTTGGCGTTTTACTATGAATTTTGAGATGAAAAAGTCTGCCGCAAAATTATTATAATTTTATACTATGTATCACAATTCTGTAATGAAATTGGTCACATATTCAGCGACAAACATAGGTTTTCGTCGCTGATTCAGCAACGAAAATAGATTTTCATCGTAGAATTGTTTTCTTCCACAAAAATTTATAATGACTATTGCGACGAAAAAAAATTTTGTGATAGATTTTACAAATTTGCAACGAAACCTAGATTGTCGCAGATTTATGATGAATATCCCATTTTGTTGTAGATTTGGGATCATGAAATTTCATGACGAATTATATTTTGTCATAAATTGGCAATGAATTTTGCTACCAAAAAAATTTTTGTTGTAGACTTGGTGATGAATATCCCTTTTCAACACAGATTTGAGATCGCCAAATTTCACGATAAATTCTATTTCGACACAAATTTACAATGAATTTTGCGATGAAAAAAAAATTCATCACAAATTTTACTATGAATATACATTAGTTCATCATAGAATTTGGCAATGGCTTATTTATTACGAAAAGTGTTTCATCGCATATTTTGTAGAAAATTAATTTTGCTACAAATTAAAAAAAAAAAAATCGTTGTAAAATGACCATTTTTTGTAGCGATACACCTCTCACAAATATTCTCTACATCAAAATTCATATTAGGCCAAAAGAAGTGATGTTGTAGAACCCCAAAAGTCTTAGTAATGCCAAAATGCCCTCATCAAGCCACCACCATGGTCTTCCCTAGTAAACAATTCACGAGCGAACATATAGGCACACGATCTATTTTCACAAAATAAAAATGCATCATGCCTATAGAACTTACCAAATGCAATCTTGTCACATACTTTGAACTCATCAGAAAAATCAGCATCGTTATCATATAAATCTTTGATATATTCAAATCCAAGTAATTTTGTATCTAAAGCAGAAAGTAAAACATACCTTCGAGATAATTCATCAGCAACCACATTCTCTTTGCCTTGCTTGTATCTGATCACGTAAGGAAATGTCTCAATGAATTCCACCAATTTATCTTGGCATCAATTCAACTTATGTTGGCCCTTCAAATAATTTAGAGATTGATGATGTATATGAATCATAAATTCTTTCGAACATAGGTAATGCTACCATGTCTCCAATGTGCTCACCAATGCATACATCTCCTTGTCATATGTGGGATAGTTGAGAGTTGCTCCACTCAACTTCTCATTCAAGTAAGCAGTGGGTCTCATCTCCTGCATAAGCACAACACCATTACCAATGCTAGAAGAATTACATTTAATTTTCAAAAGTTTTAGAAAAATATGGTAGGACTAGTAAAGGAGCTCAACTTAGCTTTTCTTTCGAAGTGTTGAATGCCCTCTCTTGCTCCTCTCTCCACTTGAATGACTCATTTTCCTTAATGACTTTTGTAAAAGGAGCTACAATATTACTAAAATTACGAACAAATCATCTATAGAAACTAACCAAACCATGAAAACTCCTCACTTGGCTGATTGTTGTCGGTGTTGGCCACTCGTAAATTGCTTTCACCTTTTCCTCATCCATGTCAACGCCTTTAGCACTAACAACAAAACCTAGAAACACAACTCTCTCTATACAAAAGGAGCATTTATTGAGGTTAGCAAAAAGCCTCTCTTCTTTCAACACATTCAAAATTGACCTTAAATGTGTGGCATGCTCTTCCAAGCTTTTGCTATAAATCAAAATATTATAGAAATACACAACTGCAAATCTACCTAAGAAAACATGCAAAACCTGGTTCATCAAATGCATAAAAGTTGTCGGAGCATTAGGTAAACCAAGAGGCATTACTAACCATTCATATATGCCATGCTTGGTCTTAAAACAAGTTTTCCATGCATCACCTTCATTCATCCTAATCGTTATATTGTTAATGGCTCGACAATCCACACACATCCTCCATGTCTCATCCTTCTTAGGAACTAGTAACACAGGGACTGCACAAGTACTCATAATTTCTCGAGCATACCCCTTCTCTAGAAATTCAGTAACTTGCCTTTGAAGTTCCTTTGTTTCCTCCGGATTGCTTCTATAAGAAGGTTGATTTGGGATCGAAGCACCGGGTATGAAGTTGATTTGATGTTCAATTCCTCAACTTAGAGGCAAACCATGTCAAACCTCTTAGGGAAAAACATCCTCAAATTCCTGTAAGACAGAAATAACAACACTTGGCAAAGAATCGTTTAAATTGTTAGTGTTCAAGAGTGCCTTGTTATACAAAAGTATATTTGGAAACAAACTCTTTTGATCTCACATTTTTTGCATACAAGCTATTTTCCTTCCTTTCTTTTTTTTCCCCACTCCATTCACAATTTTCTGAATTTTTCTTTCTCTATAATTATTTTTTACTCTTTTCTCTCAATTTCTTTTCTATCTTCTTTTTATTTGTTGTTTGTAATTTCGATTGATCCTCCATAACTTGTCTTAGAGCTAAGGGTACAAGAGTAATAGGTTATCCCTCCCGATTAAAGGAATACCTATTCGTGAGCCCATCATGTGTTACCTTCTGATCAAATTTCCCAACAATTGATGGCATGCATGCATGGGAACCACATTACACAACCAATCATCTTCATATTTTCCAATGAAAATTATTGCCAAGACTTGCCTTATCACCTTGACTGCACCGCAATCATTCAACCACTGAAGTCGATAAGGACGCGATGCTTTTTAGTTTGACAATTTATTCACCAAATTAGTACTTGACACATTGGTGCCTCTCTCCATCAATAATAATGTTCTAAACCTTGTTTTTCACAAAGCAACAAGTATAAAACAAGTTCTTGTTGGGGTTGCAAGGTTGCAAATATAGTCCCACATTGGAAACACTTGGAAAAGATCATGGGTTTAAAAGAGAAAGATATCTCTATTGGTATGAGATCTTTTGGGTAGAGCTCAAAAGTAAGTCTTGAGTGTTTAGGCCCAAAGTGGACAATATTATACCATTGTGAAAATATCTTAGTTCTTTTGGACCGAATAATTAGGTTTCATTTTCATTCTCATTTCCATCATTCTTTAAAAATTTAAATTTTAAAAAAAAACTAAAAAATTTTTAAATTTTAAATTTAAAAAAATAAAACAAATAATAAATAATAAATAATTTAAAAATTAAAAATTAAAAAAGTAAACAAATAATTTTTTAATATAAAAAAAATAAAATAAATAATAAAAATAAAATAAATAATAAATAATAAATAATAAATAATAAATAATTTAAAATTTAAAATTTAAAAAATAAACAAATAATTTTTTAATATTAAAAAAATAAAATAAATTATAAAAATAAAATAAATAATAAATAATAAATCAAAAAAATCAAAAAAAACAAAAATAGTGAAAAAATGAAAAAAAATTATATAAAATTAGGAAAAAGAGCAAAAAAATTAAAATTAAAATAAATATTCAAAGAGAAAAAAATGGGAGAAACAATAAAAAAAGAAAAAATAATAATTTTAATTTCAAGAAAAAGTAATCATACCTAATCAAACCAAACAGTATTATTGGAATGGCTAAACTCATTTCCATTCTAGTCTACTATCAAATCCATTCTCATTCTCATTCTCATTCCTGCCTCTCGAACCAAACACCACCTAACATGTATTGATCATATTTCATATAATTTTCATCTATACATCCACATCTTGATTTATGTCGTTAATGACATTAGTATTGTGATTACTATTGGAGTTAGTTACAATATATAGTAGTTATGACCTTTTTAGTTATGTACTAATGAAATTAATGAACCAGATTATTTAAGAGATATTTTATACCTATTAAGTATGATATTAACTAAAGTTATATTCACATGTTGTCTATAATCACATATATTCTAAGTGGAAGATCGTTGAATTTGATATATTTGCCCATAAAACACTAATGCTTTGTTTACTCCAAAGCGTGAATAAGGAAGGGAAAGGAATTCATGGTGGAAAATTATCTAAAGAGAAAGGGTGAATAAATATCTTCCTTTGTATGCTTGTTTACCTTGATCGAGGAAGGTGGATATATGTGACGTAATTTTATAATTAAAAAGGGGTACATGCGTCATTTTCTAGGTACATGATGTAATTTTATGAGTTAAAAGGGATACATGTGTCAAATTTTTTGGTATATAATGTAATTTTGTGAATGTAAAAGGGTACATGTGTCATTTTTTCTATCCTCGCTTTCTATCCGATTTTGAGGTGATTAATTTTGACTCCAAAATAATTCACGGATAAATTATCTTTCTCTTTTCTCTATAAATTTTAATAAAGTAAAATCTTTTCCACTACAAAAACTTTTCCATTACGATGTTTTTTTAAAATTTTATTTTCTGCGTTCCCACGTAAACATGCCATAAGGATTCTACTGCATGGTTTATTCTGAAATTGAGGTGAAAAATAAAAATATGGGAAGATGGAATAATAATGCATAATTTCTTGTCCACCAGCAACCCACGTAAACATGCCATAAGGATTCTACTGCATGGTTGATTCTGAAATTGAGGTGAAAAATAAAAATATGGGAAGATGGAATAATAATGCATAATTTCCTGTCCACTAGCAACAAAGCTGAGTTGGGCCACCTCCATTGCTGTGCAACATGGAGGTCTCCTTATGCTTCAGTTGGCACAAAGTGCTACCCTGACAACATTGTCAGTATAGTAGATCTATAATGAATAAAAGTTGACAGTAAAATCTAAGAATTATCCTTCGTATAATGGTTAACTTTAGTTTTCTTATTTAAACCCTCCTAAGAGTGTCCGCCAGTCATAGGAGGCCACCAAAATGACAAATTTCACCCTTGTTTTCTCAGACTTGGCACACAGTGCAAGATGATTCTATTTAAACTAAAATAGCCACTTTAAAATGTCCTTTTGTTGCCATGAATGATAGTTAACAAAGCTTATACAGAGAATCTTATCCTATTGGATTAAGCCCATCCTTAAAGCCAAACTGTTTCCTTTCCTCTTTCCCCTTCTTTTTCATAGGACACTCTCATCGTAGCATCTATTTAAAGACTCTTTTATAAAGCTAAATTATCATTATGGATATGTTCAATATTATGATATAATTGATGTTTTAATCATGATTGAATTAAATGATATTCCAATTTTTGTCATCTTTGATGGGCTGGGCATGTCCTCATCTTGCTCCTTTGAAAGATTATCTTGTATAAAGATTCTTGATTTTTTATCTTCATATTGTTCTAATAATAATATTAAAACAATGATAATATCTCTGAATTCAAATTTGATTTTATAATACTTCATTGTTCTAATATTTCATTTTTCTTATTTTAAATTGTTATAAATAAATGGTAAAATTCTGTTTAAAATTATTGGAGTCTTTATGGATTGGGATTCATATACAAAGAACAATTGGTTTATGAAAATTTAATATCTCTTCTTTATTGTTTTTTTTTTTTAAAGAAATGGTGAAATCTATCATCTTGTCCGTTTATCCGTGATTGTCATATATCATTAAGGGAGAGTAAATTAGAAAATCAAAGTTAGTCATCTTATGAAAGAGTAATACTTTAATCTTTACAGAAATTCAATCCTTACTCAATTCTACAAATATGTTATATAATCACTAACTAAGCTTAATATCTTTTCTCTCTTTGATTATAATAGTGTGACAAAAGATGATTCGCTCACCCTGCGCCCCCGCCAATTCTTCCTGGATCAGATAGTAAATCACGAATAACTACTAGTTATTAGTATAGTAGCTGATGCATGAAGGAAGATATATTCAGATATATCAAATTTCAATCCCATAATCTAATTTGATAATATTTTATATCTCAATTACTGTACCATCTGAAAAGACTCTTTACTAACAATAGTGATCTACTGAGGGTAGGGGTGAACAATCACTTATAACCGAATTGACCGAACCGATTAAATCAAACACCAAACCGACTGAATTTTTTTTGACCTAACCTAACCGATCGATTTTTTAAAAAAATCTGAACTAACCGAACCGATAAAATATCGGTTAATTTGATTTTCGACCGAAATAACTAAACTTTTTATCATCAAATCATGAATAAGAAAACCAAGGTCAACTAAACCAAGATCATCAAATTGGCCATCAAATGTTCGGTTATTTCAGTTAATCGATTTAATTGTTCGATTTAATCAGTCAACTTTTTAAAGTTCAGTCCTGGTTTAATCGGACAACTTTTTAAAGTTCGGTTTAATCGGTTTAACCGAACTTTTATTTTTAAAACCGAACCGATTAAACTGATATAACCGATGTTTTCAGAAAAAAAAAAAAACCGAACTTCCGAATTAACTGAACCGAACTTTAAATATTGATCGATTTAATCAGTTAATTCGGTTTAACCGAACTTTTACTCACCCCTAACTAATTGAGGGCAACATGAGGACCCAATGTCTACCTTCCTTTCAGCCATAAAATATTTGTGATCTAATTCCAACAAATTTCAAAGGTAAAAAAATTGTTTTTTCTCAGTTGATAAAAAACAAACAAACAAAAAACTGGAAAAGGGGACCCTTTATAGCTCAGTTGGCTTCTGAGCTGCTGAAGAGCCTCTTCTCTCCCCTCGCTCTCCCTCGCTGGCTCTCTCCCGCGGCCCTCTCCACGGCCCAAGAGTTCCGCTTCTCCTTTCTATTGGCGATTGTTGCTATTCTTCACCCGAAAATATACCATTTTCCTCACTTGGTCTATTGATCGAAAGAAATGGCTGCTCCACAGCAGTTGTTGAGGAGCTCGCCAGCTTCTCTGCCATTGCTCCTCTTCCACGCTAAAACGAAGGCAAAATTGGGCAGAAAAATCGGATCTTTGGCTT
>JBAMIE010000063.1:8469472-8482162 GCA_037177295.1 Kaempferia parviflora
ATTTGATTATTTGTTTATACCGCGAGAGTATTAAAATGTGTGAAATAAAAAAAATAAAAAATAATCCCAGAGAAATTTTACTTTTATATCTTTTTTTTCCAAATATTGTTTTTATAATTTTTAAATAAAAAAATATATGAAAATAATATTTTTCTTCAAGCTATATCTGGCGGGAGTGTTAACAACTTATAAGATATTATAAAATTATAAAATCCACAAGCTTCCTTGAAAAATTTTACAAATGTCTATAGAAGTATTTATAAAAAAGTTTACAGAACTCCATAGAATTATTTTCACAACTCTGTACAATTCTATTAAGAGTCAATAAAAATCTATCAACTCCACAAAAATTTATCATTAAAAAAAATTAATGAAAATCGTTAAATCTCTTGATTGGATACACCCCCTTAAATTAATTTGGTGAACTCTAAAAGTAAATTATATTAATATTTTTTTAACATCGAAAATAATTTTAAGATTCATTAGTAATTTCAATTAAGGATCTAGAGTTCAAAACTCAACTGCGACGTATTATTGAGAATTTTTCTTATTAATCAATATTTAAAATTTGAGACTCAGTTATTATTGGAAATATTTATCATTAATCAATTAGGGATCTAGAGTTCGAGATTCAGTTACGACGTATTATTGATAATTTTTCTCATTAATAGGTATTCATGCATTATGTTAAGACTTATAAATATTATGATTCTCTTTAGTCCCACATCTTAGGATTAGTAACACCGCGAACAGAAAATCTTCTATAAATACCTTGGATCGACGATGTTATACTTTTCTTAACCTTTTGGCTAAAATCAAGTGTAATATTTATTTTTATCAGTTTAATATCTGATATAAAAAATTAAATTAAATTTTTATAAGGGAGAGTTACTGGTTAATTTATAATAACGGATTGAATTTTGAAATTTAGCTTGATTTATTTAAAATTTGATTTTTTTTTCTTAAAAAAATTGATTAATTTTCTTCGGTTTAAATTTAAAATTTTTTATTTGGTTAACTTGAATGGAGCGAATTAGTTAAATTTTTAGATGAAACTGAAATTTTAGATCATATTTTTTAAAACTGAAATTGAATTTTATTTTAAAAACTGATTTTTTTAAAAAATAAATTAATTCGTTTAATTTAGTTTTTGGAAATATTAACTAAAAAAAGGCCATGTAAGCTTCTAAAATTATCAAAGATATTATATTTTGATATTCATCCAAAGCTGAACTTCTTTTTTTAAATCCTTTTCTTTCATAAAAAATCTCTCTGACCATGACCTGTCGTGCGACTTGGCGGTTCGGCTAGCCGCAAGGGCAAGCAGTGAAATTTTATATATATATTTTTATTTTTAATAAGAAAAATATTTTTAAAAGTATGCCTTTGAATAAATACTAAAATTTAGTGAGCTCTTTGAAAATTAAAAAAAAAAAATCTGTGTGCATCTTTGGTAAAATGCTCTGGATAAAAACAACATTCTTTTAGACATATATATCATCCAAATAGAACTATCAAGATTCCTGAATGTAAGCAAGTGGAGATATTCAACTCCACTACAAATTCCTAAGCCACCACTTAATAACAACTAGGGTTTTGCTCGACAAATACAATGCATCTGTTGTTATCATTCTCTCTTTGTTGTCGACATGTCACCTCATGTTACAGTTGGATTTGGTTTTTTCTGTTCTTCGAGATGAATGAGAGAAGAAATATTGAAGTTGAAGACCGAAGGAAGAAAAATAGTAATCGAGCTGTAGACTTTTCAGTAGGTACACTAGCAAATTGTAGGAATGAAAGAGTAATAATACTAATGAAAACACCTGAAAACCTCAATAATAAATACAAAAATAATATATTTTTTTTTATTAATGCTCAAACTTCAATATTAGCATCCCAATAAAGATGTTCTTATGTAATATGTAATGAAGACTCAACTAATGAGAAGCTAACACGTGTGCCGCTGAGGTATTCTTTGGCGGTCCCAGTAGGAAGGCCAATCATCACTCGCCAGGTGGGCGATGTTGTCTTCGTCGTCCAGTCCGCTATCTGTCTATCTTAAAATTAACGGGCAATGTTTTTAAAGGGCCGGGCAGATTCGGCCCAGAGGATCCGCTCCGGTTTAGCCTTTTTCGTCGATGATATCCTCGCGGTCTCTCCGTCGCCGGCGACCTCTCTCTTCTTTCCCTTCCTGCATCGAAGGCCGGACCCCGGCTGCTTCTGGTAAGTATCGGGCATCTAAACGCGCAGTGTTTCTTTGTGCTTTCGCATTGCTGTTTCTTTCCCTTTCTCTATGTTTCCTTGACTCTTTTTTGCTACTTCAACAGCGTCGACGCCCTTCCATGGCCATGTTCATCTGGGCGCACACATCTGCTGTGATTTCTCATCCAGCCTCATATCTTCTCCCGTCCGTGCGTTCTCTCCCTCTAAATGCCACAAAAAAAACTGGTTTTTGTTTCTGCAATCGAGATGTTTAATTGTTCCTTCTGATGCTTTTGTAGGTATCTACCTTCCGTGAGTGTTTAAATAACCGAAGGTGTTTGATCTCTCAGCAATGGAAGCCTGCGATATCTGCTGTACGTCACCTTTCAGTCTCTGTTCCACTTTGTCTATTCTTCCTCTAATCCACATTGTAAAAGACTTTTTTTTTTCCTTAAAATTTATTGGATTACGTTAATATTGGCCCTTCTGTTCTTGTTGAAAGAATCAACTATTTGTTCCTATTTTAAACTGCCATTTGTTGTATGTGTTTGATAAAATGTGTGTGTGTGAGGATTTTCTGTTGATGTCTATGTTATCATTCTTTTTACCATCCAATTTTTCTACTCGTTTGATTTTGAGTTAGAAAAATTCTCTTCTTCTTAGTGTCTAAATCAGTAGATTTTTTTTGCAAAACTTATGGATTGCTTTAATGTGGCCCTTCTGTTCTTGAATGAATCAAGCTATACGTTCTAATTCAAAATTAAGTTTAGTCATTTCTTGTATATGTTTGATAAAATGCATGTGAGAGTTCTTCAGCTGAAGTCAATGTTATCATTCTATATAGTATCCAATTTTTCTGCTCATTTTGAGTTAAAACTGGAACAAAAATGAAATTTCTGAAATGCCAATATTGAGAGCATCTAGTCAGAGAACTCTATTTCATCAGCTATCAATATTAAACAATCTTGTATTTCATCTATTTGATTTTTTAATCTTATAATTTAAGCATTATACAAGCGACATTGCTGTTTAAAATTTCTTGCAAGAAAACAGAAAATGTTAAATATCACGAAAAAGAGAACTATCCTAGATTCATGAACTAGTGATAAAAACAAGTGTATGAAGAAAGAAAGCAAAAACAAGCACAAAGACAGAAGATTATGTGATTTGTCTACGACTTTTAACCCAGGGCAAGTGCCCCATGAAGTTCTTTCAGTTATTAGATTTCTATTTTACATCCTACACCTCATGATATTGTTTTGTTAAACTGGATGGAAATGAGCAACAATTGTACTCCCTTTTAAGTTAAGCTAAATTATGCATTTCCAATGATTCTTCCATCTGTAAATGGTTTGATTGGAGATGTTCATTTGTACATGCCAAAGTCAGCAACAACCAGGAATCAAAATTTTACTTACAATCTTCTGAATCTCTGGCAGGAAAGGTTGCCGAGGCATAGAAGGAAGAAACATGTGACATTAATGAGTGTGGAAGGAATATCAGATCCTGATACTTTAGATGATTCGTCGATATTGATCAAGAGAACTGATGCACCTTTGATTGACGCCCTGAAAGCTACTGCAGAAGAAGATGTCGCTTGCTTTCACT
Organism: Kaempferia parviflora; assembly: GCA_037177295.1. NCBI lineage: Eukaryota > Viridiplantae > Streptophyta > Magnoliopsida > Zingiberales > Zingiberaceae > Kaempferia > Kaempferia parviflora. Next base: position 8,473,283 of record JBAMIE010000063.1, read on the forward strand.
TCCCGGGACATAACAGGGGGAAAGCAGCTCCATATGTATTGTCTGATCTGATTGGTCATGGAACTTTTACACATGATCTACCAGAACTCCCAGAGTTGGACGATTTATTCTCTCCAAAAGGTGCAATTTTAGATGCTCAGGTAAAAGCAGCAAAATTGTTTGGTGCATCTGAGACATGGTTTCTTGTTGGAGGCACTACTTGTGGCATACAAGCGTCCATAATGGCTACTTGTTGTCCGGGTGATGTACTAATTCTACCACGGAATTCTCATATTTCTGCAACCTCAGGTCTCATATTGTCTGGTGCAATGCCCAAGTACATTCTACCAGAGTATAGTTCTCATTGGGACATTGCTGGTGGAGTAACACCAGCACAAGTTGAGACAGCCATAAAAGAATTGGAGGGGTGCAGAAAAGCTGCAGCTGCAGTTTTACTAACTTCGCCTACTTACCATGGCATATGCTCTAATTTGAATGAGATCATGAAACTTTGTCACTCACGAGGAATTCCTGTTATAGTGGATGAAGCTCATGGAGCTCATTTTCGGTTTCATCCAAACTTCCCGAGCACTGCACTTGAACAGGGCGCGGACCTGGCTGTCCAGTCGACCCACAAGGTTCTATCCTCTCTCACGCAGTCGTCTATGTTGCATGCGTCTGGAAACCTTATAGACAGGGAGAGGATAACCAAATGCCTTCAAATTCTACAGAGCTCCAGCCCAAGCTATCTGTTACTTGCATCATTAGATGCTGCAAGAGCTCAGATAGAAGAAAAGCCGGATACAATTTTTTCAAATGCCTTGGCCTTGTCCTTGCTTGCCAAACATGAAATAAGAAACATTCCGGGGGTATCTTTGCTGGAGTCCTCTTGTTTTGTCTCTGGTTTTCCAGCTATTGATCCCTTGCGCATCACTCTTGGAGTATCTCAGCTCCATATGTCAGGCTATTTGGCTGACGAGGAACTCTGGGAAGGACATCACATAATACCTGAACTTGTAGGAAGCAAATCCTTAACATTCGCAGTGAACTTGGGTACAACTAGGAAAGATGTTGAGAGGCTTATTTCCGGCTTTAAAACGGTTTCCATTAAATTCTTTAAAGGCAGCAATCTACAATCAGGTGTGGAGAATGGAGTTCGAATTCGAGCTCCTACTACATATGGTTCCATGCAACTCAGTCCTAGGGATGCATTTTTTGCCAGAAAAAGGAGAGTAAGCATTAGGGAAAGCCTCGGAGAGATCTGTGGTGAGTTGATATGCCCTTACCCACCTGGTATTCCAGTCATGGTTCCTGGTGAAGTTATAACCGACGAAGCTCTGTCATATCTGTTAGATGTTATGAAGATGGGAGCTGAAATCAGTGGAGCATCTGATCATCGGCTTTCGTCAATTCTTGTATGTATTGCATCACATAGTGGCAAGGCAAGTTACAATTCTTACCAAATATTACTTTGAAGAGGGAACTAAATCAGATTTTAGGATGCATAACCAGCCCACTTTCTCTTTATACACAGGTTGCCCGAGAAGCTTAAATATCGTAAGGATCCACTGTTTCATTTGCTGCCAAATTGTTGTTATCTCGCAAGAACTCCAGCAACTTAACATAGTGTGCGAATGTCAGCCATAGTTGATTCATAGACGAATTGTTGGATATCTCACGGTGCTTCAAGCGGCCTCTGTGGTACTGTGAAACCAAATACACTACTGATAGAGATATAGGCATGAAGATCAACTTCCTGTACTCAAGAGCACTGCCTCTGTTCCTACAAGAGCTGATGGTGTACAGATTCTCTAATTTATGTGAATTGCTTGAAAATATCAATAGTTTGAAACCCGACCGAGTAGGTTGGTGATCAATTTTATTCAAGTGATTAGTTTAGACAATCAACTTCAAATGAGTTTGTACATCATTTTAGTCATCATATCTTGTATCCTAATCCCTCGCTCACACACCAGCCATTGTCCACACGACTAGTGAATGCGCAGATATAAAGACAATCTTGTCATGCGATCCAATGAGACAGTAGTAAGCCACAGTAGGAAATCTAGGGCCAGGGGTAGACCATAAGCTTATGTGTGTGTATGCATAGGTTCATTAGTAGCTAAGCTATCGATAGATAGATGAAGTAATTGCCACAGCATATTTCACTCTGTAAATTAGAGTATTCAGTAGGATGTTTGGAACAGTGTTCTCATTTTGGAAAGTTATATTTATTGCCTAAAAAGGCAAACTACATTGGCATTGAACACTACTTTATTTCCTCAGCCGATAAAAGCTTACCTGTGGATAATCGTTGGTTGTGCGGACAGAGGCGTGCTTTACATACACTATTCACAAACTCTTGTTCTCTCAATATTGAAGGAAGGCCGGGCACAGATTCAGGGTGGCATCATAGCAGTGGGCTATGATCAATAAAATTTGATGCTTTTAGAGAGAACAAGGACATGGAAACTGTGAGGAGTGAAATCAATTGTATATGATATATATTTATCTATTATAGATGAGTATGAACAGAAAAAAGATGTTGCATTAATGATATTATGCATCAGGGTGACTGAATATTGTTTAGAAGTAGCATTCCAGCTCTACTTGGAAAATTTTGATATGAAAATTTATCTAAGAAGAACAAAATCCGAAGTCTCAAGCAAACTCTTGGGATATAGTTTTAAAATTCATTGAAGTGCATGTTAGTCTTCCATCAACTTCGTATACCTAAAAATATTCTATGAAATATTAATTTTCAAGGAGCTATGATTCTAAGAAATAATCATTGCCTGTGATTTGTTAGTTGCATGTGAAATGTTTAATACGTGCGTGTATGAGTTGCTTGTGGATAGGCTATGCATGCAAAAACATGTAAAGCTTGTAGTGGTCATACTGTACATGAGTCAATATTGGTCAACGAAATAATCATTTTAAATCTAACAAATTTACGACCGCATAAGTCAATATTGGTCAACGAAATAATCATTATGTGTTAATTGTTTCTATGCAATGAAAACTAACAAATGATAAGTTAACACGTGTGCAGCTGCCGCTAATATCATGACGGTCCCAGCGATATAAAGCCACTCATCACTCGCCAATGGGACGATTTTCTCGTCGTTGTCCTCTCCACTATCTTAAAATTTTAAAGGGTCTGTCGATTTGGCCTGGAGGGTCCGCTCGATCCGGCTCAGCCTTTTACATCTATATCCTCGTCCCTCGCACCATTGCCGTCGCCTCCCTGCCTTACTAGATGCTCTTCTTCTTGCTTACCAACGATATCGAAGATCGGCCTCTTACAGAATCCGTGTCTTACCTCGTGGAAAATTGGAGAAAAGATGACAACATGGGGGGTGGTTCGATCCTACCCTCAAAGGTAGTACTTTCACTCTTCATAGGGGATAAGTGTTAGTGTGTAGTGTGTACTTATGTACCAAGACACTCCTTATGTATTTTGTGGATAATAATTTCATAAAGACAAGTATTTATTATTAATTATTTACTTTTCTGTACGTATATGATTAATGATAAAGTCCCACAGATTAATGATTATATTAATATGAAAATAGTCCTTGATCGGATAGATATCTAGAGGGGACATGAATTTCTAGATCAACGCTGAGTATGACTAGATCGAGACAGACTGAGGGATGGAATATTCAAGTTGTACTTGGGGTGCCTTGAGTTTGGAGGTACACTGGACATGATCCGCTTGAGAGAAGACCACATATCAAGCATCATTGGTCATTTCTCTTATGAACGAGTGTAACTGATCTTTTGACTTGAGACCTTCATTTATTCTATGCGTGGAGTTATATAATTTGACGCTGTTAAAAGTAGTCTTTAATCGGATTATGATTAATACGATTGTTGGGTGTATCGCAAAGCGTAGAGAGAATAATATTGAGTTAATAGAGAATTCATCACTCTCTTGGATTAGAAAGTTAACATCCTGGCCGCTTGATAAAGATATTAGTGACTTGAAATTCATGACCATGGGAGGAATGATTTTATCATTCAAGAGAAGTCTATTATATCTTGAAAATTAAGTAAAACAATTAATTTGGTGATGATGCATAATGTACCAAATTAATTGGGATGTAGTTTAAGATGAAGAGATTGAATTACAAAGTAAACGGTCCATGATGGTTCTTAGTTTATGGCTAATATTTTATCACGTTGGGTGACTAAAAATTGTTGCTAGACAGTTACCTTAATTTGTGTATGGACTTACACTGCCTTCGTGTATAAAACCTAGAGGGTCGCACGCATAGCACGTAGACATGAACATTATGTATAATTGATTATTTTAGTGGATACTAAAATTATTCCATTTATTATTTCAAAATAAGAATTAATTGGATTATTAATTAATTCTAAAATATCGGAAGCTAGTACGGGTTAAGATCAAATATGATTTTATTTGATTCAAAGAAGAAAGAGTAGAGAATTCGGATACACACAACTATGGTGATTCTTAGAGAATTTGAAGAGTCGTAACTCTTCATCTTCTTTGAAGAATTAATGAAAGCCATAAATTCTACTTAAATGAAGAATTAATAGAGCATATAACTCTTCATCTTCCAAATTAATTGAGGCCATAAATTCTACTTAAATGAAGAATTAATGGAGTATATAACTCTTCGTATTCCTCGGAGGCTATAAGTAGCCACCCTTGGAAAGGTTAGAAGATAGTTTTTTTTTTCATTTCTCTTCTTCTTCCTCGAAAGAGATCCGTAGAGTTTCTGAAAGTTTTGTCGATCCAAGAGGCTAGCACCTACCGGATCATATCTAGTTCGTGATTTAGTGTGCGTGGATACCGCTAGAAAAGTTACACATGAGACTCTTATTTATCTGTGATATCATTCACACTTATCGAGGACTTGAGGTATGTTTTATTTCATATTTTATTTGTTTATAACTATATGTACCACGAAGATCTATGATTTTAGGAAAAATATAATATTAATATATGCATTCCTCTATGCTCGAGAATCCAATAGTGGTATCAGAGCCGATTCGTGGTTGGATCATATAGTACAAAACCTCGTTTTGATAGATTTCAAAGAAATTTTATTTTTTTATTTCAAGTTATATGCCTTAACATTTCAGGATAGAAATGAATTTTGTCCGTCAAACTTATAGAGGAATACATGTTATGATTTAGATATAAATTACTTATGGCATAATTATATTAAGATCTCTAAGGTTTGATTATCTTAATATGTAATTGAGAGTTATTCTCAATGATAAACCAAGAAATAAAATCTCGTAATGAGATTGTGTGAATGCACAAGAAGTTATTTAATGGTGAGACATTTTTGATTGTAAAATCCCTTAAATTTATTAAGTCAAGATGTGTTAAATGTCCTTCATTAATACCTATGATGATAATTAAAATTTTTACATAAGTCGATACAACTCAGCTGTGGGCTTATGTCAAAACATATATAATTTTTCATAATTATTAGTGGGTCGACTTAACTCAAATTCGTTGACTTGTTTAGCTCAGCTAATGTCAATTAATTTGAGGGACAAGTGTTGAGAATATACGACTCAACAAGAGTATACCGAAAGTCACGTAGATTTGTTATTGGCAAGTTAAGGCCTACTTGATGAATGTGGCATGTAGGTATAGCTCAGTTGTGTGCATACTACATGATTCAGGGTTTCGGTCCTACTAGGAATTGTTACCAACCAATTCCCGATTCTAACAGTGGGAGCTGTTGGACTTGAATAAAATAATAGGAGTCATAAAATCCTTTATATATATTCCACAAATACTAAAACTCTGCTTTAAATTTTAGTGTTTAGATGGCAAACATAAGTGCATTATCGTTGCGAAGCATTCTCAAAAAAGAGAATATCCTCCTAGGTTCCAACTTCCTGGACTGGTATCGAAAACTAAAAATTGTCTTAAGGCATGAGAGAAAAATTTATGTACTGGAAGATGAACCACTGAAAGAACCTGCACCCTATGCTTCTAAAGAGGATCAGTCTTATTACTCTCAATATTTGGAAGATGCACTTGATGTGCAGTGCATCATGCTGTCTTCTATGTCTCCCGAGTTGCAAAGACAACATGAGAACATGAGTGCTGGGAGATTGATCAGCACTTGTGTGAGCTCTTCCAAGAGAGTGCGAGAGTAGAGAGGTATAAAACCTCTCGAACACTGTTCCGTATCATGCTGAAGGAAGGAAACCAAGTTGGGCCTCATGTACTCAAGATGATCGGGTACACAGAGAGACTCGAGAGCATGGGTTCCAAGTTGGACCAAGACTTGACTGTAGATCTGGTCTTATCGTCACTACCTCCATTATTTTCCTAGTTTGTGTTGAACTTCAACATGAGCAGCATGGATAAGAGTTTGACTGATCTAATGATAATGCTGAAAATTGCTGATAAGGATATGAAAATAAATCCTTCACTGCATGCAATGATGGTCAGAAAGACCAACAAGCGCCCTAGCACTAGGAGATTTAATCCCAAGGCTAATGCAGTGAAGAATCATGCTCAGAAGAAGCTTAAGAAAGGGATGCAGGTGCCCCAATCTGATGAGAAGGAGGCCATGTGCTTCCACTGTGGCAAGAAAGGTCACTGGAAGAAAAACTGCTTTATTTTCATGAAGAAGAATGCCAATGGAACGGATGGTTCAGGTATCTTTATGATAGAGTACAATCTTTCTGTTTCTTCATCATGGGTCATAGATTCTGGAAGTAGTTTTCACATTTGTACGAACATGCAGGATCTATGTGACTGCAGACGGTTGTCCAAGGGCAAGATGGACCTATGAGTAGCTAATGGAGTGAGAGTTGCTGCGTTAGCTGTAGGAGCTTATTCAATAAATTTGCTTAGTGGACTTGTTTTGAATTTAGAGAACTATTATTTTGTTCCTAGTTTCTCAAAGAATATCATTTCGGTGTCGAGTTTGGACACCAAGGGATTTGTATTTCAATTCAAGGACAAGTCATGTTGCTTTTATTTGAACAATATATTCTATGAGAATGTTTCTTTAAATAATAACCTTTATGTTCTTAACTTAGATGAATCGATTTATTGTATTGAAAGCAAGAAACAGAAATTACATGACTCAAATTTGACTTATCTCTGGCATTGTAAACTTGGTCATGTAAACGAGAAACGCATCGCTAGATTACTTAGTAATGAGTATTTGGACTCTTTTGAATTAGAGCCCATGGATATGTGCGAAGGATGTTTACAAGGTAAAATGACCAAGAAACCCTTTACCAAGATGGGTGAAAGGGCAAAGGAACTGCTAGAACTCATACATAGTGATGTGTGTGTGTGTCATTGCCAGTTCATGCTAGAGGAGCGTATATCTACTTTGTGACTTTTTCTGACGATCTAAGTAGATATGGATATATCTACTTAATGAGGCATAAGTCTGAAACTCTAGACAAGTTTAAGGAGTTTAAGAATGAAGTATAAAATCAACATGGCAAGAAGATTAAGACCCTTCGGAGTGATTGAGGTAGTGAGTATCTTAGCCAATGGTTCATTGACTACTTGAAAGAGTGTGGGATAGTTTCCCAACTTATATCTCCTAGAACACCAGAGTGGAATGGTGTTTCCGAAAGAAGAAATCGCACACTCATGGATATGGTTAGATCAATGATGAGTCATGCAAGTCTTCCAATGTCATTCTGGGGTTATGCCTCAGAAACAGCAGCATACATACTTAACCGAGTACCAACCAAGAGTAGATAAGACTCCTTATGAATTATGGTTTGGAAAGAAACCAAATTTATCTTATATTAAAATATAGAGTTGTGATGCTTACATGAAGAATGAAAATTCCAATAAGCTTGCAGCAAGATCTATAAAGTAGGTTATCCTAAAGCTACAATGGGACACTACTTTTACTTCCCAAGTGAGCACAAAGTTATTGTTGCTCGATATGCTACTTTCTTGGAAAGGGAGTTTATCTCTAAAGAAGGTAGGAGGAGTAAAGTAAGTCTTGATGAAATTTCAGACTCTACAAATAGGTTGGAAGATGAACAGTTGGATAATGAGATAGTACTACAAGTACAAGTGTCTCCTTCATCCGAAACAGTTTAAGAAACGTGAGATCAATGTAAGTCTACAAGAATACACCGAGAACTAAATAGATATGGTTGGTTGGTAACCCAAGATGAGAAAGTGCTATTCATTGAGGATAATGAACCGTTGACTTACGATGAAGCAGTTGCTTCAAATGATTCTGAGAAATGGCTGGAAGACAAACCAAGTATGGGAGTTTGTTGATGTGCTAGTTGGGATAAAACCCATAAGGTGCAAGTGGATCTTCAAGAAGAAGATTGACATGGATGGGAACTTAAGTACCTATAAATCAAGGCATGTGACAAAGGGTTTCAATCAACGTCAAGGAATTGACTATGACGAAACATTTTTGCCCGTTGCAATGCTTAAGTTCATTAGGATTTTGCTAGCTATAGCAGCTTATAAAGTTTATGAGATTTGGCAAATGGATGTTAAAACTGCTTTCCTAAATGGAAGGTTACAGGAAGAAGTATATATGGTACAACCTCATGGTTTTATAACTTCCAAGAACACCAATAAATTATGTAAGCTCAAGAGGTCTATTTATAGACTAAAACAAGCATCTCAGAGTTGGAATCTATGAATTGACGAAGTAGTCAAAGATTTTGGCTACGTCAAGAATCTAGAAGAACCTTGCCTTTACAAGAAGGTTAGTGGGAGCAAGATTATGTTCCTAGTGTTGCATGTTGATCATATACTTCTTATAGGCAATGACATCCCTAGTCTAAAATCCACCAAGCCTTGGCTAGGAGAGTGTTTCTGTAACGCCCCAAAATTTCCAGAAATAGATTCATAATTATCGTATGAATTTTCTGGATTTTTAGACTATTTTT
>JBAMIE010000063.1:8673866-8685848 GCA_037177295.1 Kaempferia parviflora
GGGTGCAGAATACCACTAGCCAAGGTAGTACGCATAATGCCAAAATGATCACGAATCACTACACCAATACTAAAATGGTCATTCACTTCATCAAACCTCGCATCAACGTCTAACTTGAAATGCTCGGGTAAGGACTTTGTCCACTTTCTCTCCTGAACGGGCACACAAATGAGGGGGAGGAAAGATAGTAGAGTGAGCTTTCTGAAATTTTTCAAAATAAGGCATGACATGCAATACAAATTGGTTATTTAGGCAAGTGTGAATCATGAATCCAGAGACAAATATCTTTCTAAGTAGTCCACACAAACATTGAAAATAATTCAAAATTTGATCTCAATATAATAGATGCCAAATATATATTGCAATCTAGAAAAGAAAGCTCATGACAATTCTTAAGATGCTCCCAAAATAAAGAGCCCCTCCACATATGAGAAATTTGAGAGCAAAATAAAGGTAGTGACTTGTAGATGATAAAAAAGAACCGTAAAGTGCACAATTTCCTTTCATAGTAACATGATGTCTAAGAAGGTTCATATTCTTGGGAATAAAATCATGAAATGCACGGGACAAAAAATACGAACCTTAGGGGGCACATGGAGAGACCAAATCGAATTCCAATAAGATAGTAAAGGGTGCAACGATTGAGAAGTGGGAGGGTCAAAACAACCAAGAAATGGAGGAGAACTTGTGCTAAATAGATGTGCTAATTGAATATTGGGTGTAGGACAACTTGGGCAGAATGTAAGTGCTCAATTTTCGTAGTTTACTAATTGATCAAAAATCCGCTTGTAGAAATGGAAGCAGTTCTTAATATGAATACAATCTTGCTCTGAAGCCTGAAAAAATATAAGACTGTCATCGGCGAAGAAGAGATGTGAAATTGAAGGCAAGGGTTGGCAATTTTAATGCCTTTAAATTTTTTTCTCAGACAGCTTTAATGAGAAGGGCTGAGAGCCCTTGGGCACGCAAAGTAAACAAGGAGAGAGCAGGTAACCTTGTCAAAGTCCTCGGTGTGGAATTAGAGTGCTAAAGATATAATGATTGATCCATTTTGAGTAAGAGACCGAGGATATGCACTTGATAATAAGATTCACAAAGGTCGCAGCAAATCCCAATTTAATCGTAATTGCCTCAATAAATCCCCATTCAACGCAATCAAAAGCTTTGCTCATATCAAACTTGAGAGCATAGAATCCTGTCCCCTCGAGGCAGTGCGATGGTTAAGGCATATGAAGTTGTCACGTGAGGTCTTGAGGTCGAAACTCGACACGTTCGAGCATATACTTCTCTCATGCTTTAACCATTTGCACTAATGGTTAGTAGTCATCTGTGATTTACCTTCTCCGTGTTAACTTAGGGACTTTCAATAGTAATACTAAAGACAAACGAATCGCCTTTTACCACTTGAGAACATAGAATCCTGAATCTTATCAGATTTTCAGTATTGTTCCTAATCTGCACTCAAAGCCAATAATAACGTTGCCTGTGATAAGGCACCCAGCACAAATGTACTTAATTGTTGATGAAGTGTCGTAGCCATAGCTGCTCTCAACCGATTAGTAATGGTACGAGCAATAATTTTGTAACAAATGTTACATAAGCTTATGGGCCTAAATTCTTTCGGTGATCGAAGGGTTTGGAATCATAGGGATAAGAGTAATAAGTGTGGAATTCCAGCCCTTCATATCACCATTATCATTTAATACATGAAGGACGACAGAAACTACTGCGTGGCCGACCGAGGTCCAATTCTTCTGAAAGAATAATGCCATAAATCCATCTAGCCCCGGGGTTTTTGAGCGGTGCATGTCAAAAGAGCTTTAATTAAGGACTTCCCCACCTGTAAAAAGGACACAAATTGAATCATTTAATGAAGAGTTTACAGTAGGCTTAATGTGAGAAAGAACCTTCTCAAAGTCTCGACCAGTAGGATTAGAAGAAGTGAATAATTCGTCAAAATAATTGAGGAAAATGTCAAACGGTGCACCACACTCCATTAAGTAGAAACCAGCCCTTTAATGTGGCTGTTTCTTTTTCTACCAGATGCAAAGGAGCGAAAGAATTTTGTATTACCGTCTCCATGAGCCAACCAGTTAGTTTGGGCCCTGAGCAATTCATCTTGGGTCACCAATTTTTCAATTTCATGCTCCAAGGCATTGATGCGGTTTAAGTTATCTTTGGCTCAAGATGACTGAAGTAAGTTGATCCTGTCTGGAATCAGACGGATGATGTTGGATAATACGGTGATGATGTGACTAGAAGATCAAGCGTTGACCGTCTGATTGAAGAGGAGCCTTGTCCGTCATGCTACCTACAAGCAATCGCGCAAACTCAACAGAACATTAGCGACCGAACCAGGGAAGATGTCCCCTAGTTTGGTCCTCCGATACTCAAGTCAGCAAAGTTCTCCCTAAGTGGAATGCACAGTGAGGGAATAGTAAAAGTACTATGACTTGCGTAATAATACGTACCTTCGTCGGGAACCGTGAACCTCTATTTATAACAGGGTGTTGGGTGTTAATCTCGAAGCGCATGATGATGCGCTGTCATGCCGGGATTAACGACATCTGACATTCTGTAACGCCTGAATGCTATGTGATTGTTAGAGGATATTCATGGGGTCGAGCCACGTGTCTAACAACTAGTTCGCCACAGTCTGCGTACTGACAGAATGCCGCCCGGGGATAATGATGTCCGACCGGACGAGTCAACGGGTGATTCAGTCTGCAACTACCTAATCGGATGTACAGGCAGTCGACCTGCTCATAGTGTCTCTGATCTGGTCAGCGCGAAGGCTATACCTTTCTCTGTTTGGCCGACCGGACGAGCCCTCGGCTCGGTCGGCCGAAGAACCACTTGCTGTAGCTGTTTTCGATTGGTCCTCATCGTCCTTATCTCTGTCACATCATCTTCCTCTGCTGACGTAAGCTGGACTCCAGAGGCCTCTTTAGCCATACCGGATCATCCATTAAACTCTGTACGCATAATAAAAATTTTCCGGAGAAGATCAGAGAAACGAGTACCTGCCTAAGATTTGAGAGCACTACTAAAATGTGATAGCGTATTAGGGAGATCGTCATAAATTTCACAAACCTTTCCATTTCCATTGATCTAGGAGCCTCCATCATCGACTTGTACATATTCAAAATTAAATATCATGACGCCTATTAGTAGAGATAGAGACAGACATGTGATCCGAACCGTAAAAATCTAGATTAAACCTTCCACGAACCGTCAAAAATCAAAATGCGTAATGATATTTTAAATTAAATTATATTTTATTATTGTATATTTAAAAATTAATAGACTGAAATGGATAATGTAATCCGAAAAATGCAGAACTTTCTAGATATGCACAGCATCGACATGCAGATTGGACCGACCTCTGCGTACTTCTTCCACTACCATTCAGGCATTCATCCTGTTCTCTGGCCGACATTCGCCGCTCCCGCAACTTGGTCACCCCTCATTTTCTCGTGGATTATGTCTCATGCCGAGTAGAAAATCTGATAGCCCACCCTGTCGCCACTACAGAATCCAGATCGATGAAGCATCACCGTTAGGTGCGAGATCAGCCGTAGGCAATGTAAGGTGTATTTCGTGGGCTTGGTCTTCAGGTGCGATTAGTAAATTTGAAGACCGTACACGTACTCGGCGTGAACAGGGAAGTTATGGCAGTTTTTATCCGCAAGCCTACGTGGCGTTACGGCGCGCGACGGCTGCGTCGGTGCCCGCTTTGGCAGATATGGTGGGGTCCGCCTTTGTCGCTTATCGGCATAGCCGATGATTAACGAAACGCGAATAATTTTACTTTCCCCCAGTAATTTATCAAACAACGCACTTTACCACCTATGAATAAAATTATTGATTGGTAAAATAATTATGAATTATGGAATAAAAAGTTATTTTTATTGAAAAAATGCGAGAAAATTAAGGTTAAAAGTTGAAGTGAAATTAAAAGTTCTTTAGGGGGTGAAGTTGAAGATTCTCTAATTAAACTGCAATAAATTAGGGAAGAGGGAGAGATCGAGGGATTTGGGATTCGATGAAAAGAGGGAAGAACGCAGGAAAAAACGTGGAAGGGGATTGCGATCACGAGAAGGAACTCCAAATTCTGACGAGATTCTGGACAATTTTAGTCTGCCGGGGCTCCATCAACATCCCAAGGCTTGACTTCGGGAAGCTATTTGGAATCCGCATCCTACGACTCGATCTTGGGAAGCTATTTGTAGGCGGCAAGTAAGAGAGACGTTTAAATGGCGACACATGTGCTGGAGGAGGAAGAGGAGCGGAGGGGGCGACACAGCAGCAGCATAGGGACCGAATACTAGTCGCCGCCTTGTAAGCCCTCTTCGCCTTTCACGTGTCTCACCCCCGCCCATTCTATTCGCGTATTTAATCCCCTTGTCCTTTGTCACAGAGGCCATATCAGCTCGGTTGAATCCAGGGTTCGGTGAGAGGAACCGAAGAGAAGTGAGGAGATGGAGGGAAAGAACAGCTCGTCTCCTCGTTTTCCGGCGATCTCGGATGAGACCTTTGGGCGGAAGGACCCGAATCCCACGTCGGCTTCGCCTGGCTATTTCAGCACCGTCATCCCTCCTGCTTCCCAGGTAGCTTCTTCTTGGTCTTTTTCTTTTCCCCCAAATCAGTTTGATTGTTGTTATCAAGTATCGTTCGTCAAAAGGGGATTTTTTTTTTTTTTGGAGGGTTACAGTGTGCTTCTGGTGACAGTTTACTTCATTATCGATAGAAAAAGATGGATCTTTATTGGTTTGCAGTATTTTTAATCTCTGCGAGGATGGATTCGAGCTGCTTCTAATCAAAATCTATTTTGATATTGTCAGGTGATCGCAAAGAATTTATCACATTCAGATTTATGCTGGACTTTGAACAAACAGAGAAATGATGGTCGCATTGCAAGTGCTCAGACTGCAAGCACAGGTTCTGACTATACTACAACTAATATACTCTCTCTAAATACCTACTTGTTCCTCACAAGCAGCGTATTGGTAATCAAATCGGAACATGAAAAACTGTCTGTTTCTGACCTGTTCTTGCCATCTAATCAAAGAGCATAAACCCTAGAAATGTAAACCCGGACCTTTTAAGGATATAGTGATGTGATCAAGGGCACATACAGATTGAATCTTTGATAAGCCAATCCTTGCTTATTAATTTATAATCTTACTTCTTGTTGGCTAACTATACATACACAGAATGGAACTTTCCTTCATTGCCATTGAACTCTAGTTTTTTTGTTTTCTTTACCAAATGTGAACTTTCAGATTGCAAATCTCAAGGCAGTTCAACTAAAGTGAAACCAGGCTATGCCAATGAACATATAGAGTCGCCCTATTTCGGATCATCGGTGAATTATGGAGCTAGAGATTTCTACACAAGCTCGTCTTCCCCTCTGACATCAAAGAATCCAGAGAAAGTATGTTTACACTTCATGACATATTAGTATACTAAATAGAGATATCTTGTGCTTAAGTCTTATCTTTTCTTATACTTCGAAATCCAAGATTCAACATTCTTAGGATGAGATCTAACACTTGACTGATTCAATAACATTCTACCAGTATAGAGTGGATGAAGGAGATGACTTGAGTAATATACACCTAGCAGACAGAGGCGAATGGTGGCAAGGTATGCTACTCTTCTAGAATAAACTTTGATCAAACATTCTTGCCACAAGTTAGGGTGACTGTTTTGCTTTTCCTGACTTAAATTCTTTCAGGTTCTCTTTACTATTAAGAATCAGGATCAGTATGCTATCCTTTTGTACATAAAATGTTTATTGATTCTGTGAACTTGAAGTTGGTTAACTCATTACAGTCAAATGTGTGTGCGTAACTAGATTGTAGTTGACTTTTGACTGTGATAGACAAAAGACCCCTCCTTTGGTAGTTTGGTAGAGATGTGGTATAGGGGACTTGGGGGTGGTTCATCTATTCAGACCTTCACCTCCAACTTATTGCAGCGAGGTTGCAAGTTTGCCTTTGTAATACTCTTTTATCATAATGCGATGAATCCTTCATTAAAGTGTTTCTTTATTATTATTATTATTTTTGGGCTAAGTTGAAGAGAGGCCGGCCCATGAAGTGAAGGGCCTAAATGTTGCATAAATCAAACTATTTATTTACGTGCAAATTTCAAGCTTGTTCAACACAAAATTGTGAATAAATCGGATTTATTTTTTAATTAGTTCGATTTGGGAAACATTAGTCCAAAACTTAGTCACATCTGGTCAACTACTCCAATTATAATTATAATTATAATTATAATTTAGATAATTTAAGTATATGATTAAAAATAAGGATATTTAAGATTGAAATAAGGCTATTTTTTGATAAATAAATATGAGAAGAAATATTATGATATTTTAGAAGAAAAAAAGTATCTTTTTTGATAATAAGTTCCTTAAAAAAAATAGTTGGCATTAAGTATTAAACTTATTAATTCTTGGGTGATGTTTAATTTCATAAAAGTTTTATATCCACTATGAGGTAATAGAAAAGCGTTTACAGTGAATAAAAAAAAAATTATCTGTTAATTCATTCTTAGAGTGATAAATATTTTTTATAAATTAATTATTTAATTTTTTAAACCGATTAATATAATAATCAGTTGAATTTTATGAAAACTATAAATCTAAAAATACTAATTTGTCATTCTAGCGAAGAAAATGTTTGTAAAGAAAAATATTTTCCAATAATTTCATTTAATTTCGAATTGTATTCAGCAAAATCCAAGCTGTCCCGCCTAATTTATGTAATTAATGAAACGACTAATTCATTTAGTTTACTCCACATAATTATAAAATAATTAATGCCGGAAGCACAAATGCGTCCTCCAACTCTTCATTAAGCCGCCGTAATCCATAATCAATCACAAGTGTGACAATGTTTTCCAACATTAATCGCAATTAAGTCCTATAAAAACCCACATCACCATATCTTTCTCTACGCGCCTCTCTGTCTCGCCTCCGCATTGATTGCTTCCTCGCATGCTTTTTCGATTTGGGCCCCAAAGTGAAGAAGCAGTGGGAGCGGCGGTCGCGCAGAGGAGCTGCTTGCCTTGCCCGCTGCGCGGCGCCTGCCATTATTGTTCCGTGCCATTCGAGCAAACACCTGCTCGCTCCGCTACTTGTACCGCTTGCTCTTCCATCTTCATCTCGGAGCCATGGCGGAGGACCTTCAGCTTCCTTCCGAGCTTCTGGACGATGGATTCTTCCACAGATTCTTCGTCGAGCGAGAGGAGAAACGGATTGATGAGAGGGAGGAGACGGGCGATCACTCTTCCCTCGACGACGACGATGGCAAGGTGAGAAATTTGGTGGTATGTCTTATCTTATCCCTCCATTGATGTGAGTTTTATTTGGTGAATCAAGTTTTAATCTTGGCATCTCGCGGTAGTGGCAGGTACTGGATCTACGCAACGAGGCTACGGTGAAGGGGGCGGCGGAGCCGGAGCTCTGGCGATTGAGCCAGAACCAGCATCGGCTTCCAAATCAAGCGAGGAACAACTCTAGCCCCTTGCTCGTCCATCGTCAACTGCAGGCGGCTCGAGTGCGTCTTGATTTCACACAAATTTATCCCTAAAATTGCTATTTTTTTTTCTCTCCCACTGGTTCTTCAATTCACGAGCCCTATTTGCCTCAGATTCTCCATCTGAAGCAGCAACAGCTCCTGCAGCAGCAATTATGGGCTGAAAGACAAAGCAAAGCGAAAGGAGCCTGCCACTCCCCTGTCGTTTCTTCTTCCGGGCGTACTCCGTTTCTAATCCAGCATCAACCCCTTCCAGGATCCGGCATGACAGCCTTCTTCCTTTGCAGTTCCGGCGGCGCCAGAAAAGAATCCACTGGCACCGGTGTCTTCCTGCCCCGCACGGCCGGGAGCAAGCCCCGGCCACAAAAGAAATCAGGTAATCCTCATGCACAACACCAACCAACTAGCCTTCCAGGTGTTCGACCTTTGCTCTCTCTGAGTTCCTAGCATGAAAAGTCCTACCACGCACCTTACAAGTTAAAGTTTCCTTGTATCAGCTTGTTCAACAGTGTTTATTCCAGCAAAGGTAGTTCAAGCTCTGAACCTAGCAAATCATCATGGTAACTAAACCATCATCTCTGTGTTTTCTTCCTCTGATAAAACTTAATTTGCTAATTTTACTTAAGCTGAACACTGTTTCTCATTACTGGATTCGTTAATAGGAAGAGGAACAAACGCTGTGAGAAGTCAAAGCCATACCCAGCCTGGTGATTTCATTAAAACCTCCATGAGCTGCCTTCCCCAGGAGTGGACCTATTGACCAACCTCACCAACTCTCTGCTAATTGTGTTTTCACGTTCAAATTTCAAACAAGCCTGGAACACATATTTAAACATGGAGGAACACTAGCAGTTGTTAGTGGAAGAGGTGTATGTCCTAAGCAATTCATTATCAATGATTTTCTCATGGAAGGTTGGTGAAGATGTGCTGTTAGGGTAGGATTTATTGTCAATAAAGTCCTCAGTTACCTACTTTGGGCCCGCCAAGGATTAGCAAAGTCACTTGGTCGTTTACTTATCGCCTAATATGTATGTATCTATGTATGTATAATAAGTAGAAAAGAAACAAAAAAATTGTAATGCAAGTGGTACTGCTGTGTGTTGTGTGATTTGAAGTGATAATAAGAAGCATTCAATATCTTCTGTATTGAATAGAAATTTTGTTCTTCTTTAGAAGATAGCAATGAGTGTTTGCCTGTACAGGGAGTGATTTAGGTGGCCCATGTTGACTTTGATGAGGATTTGTAGTTGAACAAATCCAGTTTGAGGATTTGTAGTTGAACAAATCCACCTGCCATGTCTGAGGAATATTCAATCTTTTTTGCTCAACTACTTTCCCAGTTTCATGGTCTATGATCAAGCAGTGATGTGCCTGTAACAAACAATATAGATAAGCCTAAAACTCCTAATTCGAACCTGATATTTTTCGGACCAATTGGGGTCGGATTGTCTGGTTCATTTTTAACACCTCTAGACATAGGCAACATTGAGGAACCATTTGATAATAATAAAATATTTGAGGGGCATAAAAACTTGAAAAATGTAAAAAGGGCCGCAATGAAAAATTTTCTCTAAATTTATTCACAAGTTTGTCGATCTCCGTGTGGGCTTTTTGACCAGCCATGCAGGCCCAACTCTCAAGGCCTGCCAATTTATGGAAATATTTTGATTTATTTATTTATGAAAATAAAATTGAAGTTTGGTACTTGAAATAACATGTGAAAACATTAATAGCAATTAACGAATGAATGGCTATTTAAATGTTCCATGAATAAATGGAATCATTCAAGTAGTTGGCTCAGGGCCCACTCCTACTCTAATGAAATCACAACAAACATCATTAAGGCCGGGTTTTTAGGTTGGAGAATTCTAAGACTACTAATTTATTTAAACACAAACTAAAATCCTATAAATTGCTAATTATAAAAGGCGGCAATTAATTAGAATCGTCTAGAATTATTGATTTAATAGTGTGATTTTCACAATATTGAACATTTTGTTACTAACAGCTACTTAGTTTAACGGTAAATAGTTGGTTCTAAAAGTTTTAAAAATTAAAAGTTAAACTAATATTGGACATCAACGTTGACTCGTTTACGTACGTACAATTAAATTACCGAAGAAAATGTGTCACCAAATATTTAAGAACCATAAAAATATAATAAAAGCATCATTAATTAATGGAAAACAAAAAATCGCGGCTCTTTATGTTTTTGATTGGAAGTATTTGGTCCCTATGGGTGTGGATGATGATAATTTTATTATAATAGAGTAAGAGATTAATTATATGTATCCTTAAATAAAAAAATTTATTTGATAAGTATTTGATAGTGTACTTTATAGATTTCTATAATTTAATGTCAAAGTTATTGAATATTGAAATAGATTTAGAAATTATGTTTAATTAAAAGTCATTAATTGTTTAATTTTATGTATAATGTATTTAATTTATTTGTTATCGAATATTGAAAGTATTTGACTGATAATTACTCGACTGCCATCCTCAAATCGATTATATTCGACTGATCTCCTTCTTCTTCTTCCTCGAGGTTCGCCCTTTGTTTACTATTCTCATCGCCGGCCATGTCGAAATGACGACGGAAACTTCCTGCTACAACGCTTTCCTTTCCCTCTTCGCCCTCCTCTTAGTCCATCTCGCCTGCATCTTCTTCCCCCCCTCCGGAGGAGAACAACAGGAACCATGGCAGCTCAACCGGAGAAGCGCGAGGAGGGTTGCCCCCTCTTCTCTCTTGAAAGCTTCTACCTCAGCCCCGGTGAAGCATTCTATCTCTCTACGGTCCTGCCTTGCTCAAGGCCTCTGTTTCCTTACGCCAAAGAACAAGGAACTGGAGCAGAGGAAAACAGAGACCGCCGCCGCCGCCGCCGTTTTAGACCATGAGAACCGTTACTCCTCTAGGTTCGACATGTACCCGTGTCCAGATTGCGGCGAGGTATTCCGTATTCCCCAGCTCCTAGACCTCCACCAAGCCGCCAGGCACTCATTCTCCGATCTCAGCTGCAGCGATCCCGGCTACAACGTCGTCCGCATCATCTTCTTGACAGGGTGGAAGGGCCGCGGACCGGTCGCGGTCCACCGCCTCCTCAAGATCCACCACTCGGAACGGACCCTCGCCCGGTTCGAGGAGTACCGAGTAGCAGTCCGGAACAGGGCCGAGACTATTGTTGTTGGCGGCGGAGGTGACGACGACGAACGGTGCGTCGCGGACGGGAACGAGCGGCTTGGATTCTACAGCACGACGTGCCTGTGCGGCCTGGGGGCAGGCGCGTGGGGGTGCGCGCGGTGCGAAGCCTGCCCGGTGGTGCGGCGAGGCAGCTTCGCGGGGAAGAGTGGCCGGGAGCTGGGGGTGATGGCGACGCACGCCACCGGGTGGGGCGCGCACGTGGCGCCGGCGGCGCGGGAGATGGGGCAGGCGGGGGAGCGCAAGGTGATTGTGATGTGCCGCGTGGTGGCCGGGAGGGTTGCCCACGGGGCGGCGGCGGCGGAGAAGAAGGCCGCGGTGGCGGAGGGGTTCGATTCGGTAATCCCGGGAAGCAGAAGCGTGGCGGAGGATGAGGAGTTGTTGTTGGTGTTTAGTCCTAAAGCAGTGTTGCCGTGCTTCGTCATCATCTACACCGCATGAGCCATACGCTTCGTGTACTTGTATTTCGCTCTTCCGTATATAACTATATATATAAAGATACGTCTGATCCCCTGTCGACGCGCATGTGCGACTTTCGCAGGCGTCACTCTGTCTATGTGGCGGCTTGCTGCCTTCCATTTAATGGGATTGGGAGGCGCCTGTCATGTACATGGTAGCGTACATGCACATCGTCCAGGATAAATTATCTGTTTGTACGTGACTTTTACTGTAGCTGTGCTTTGTCCCTTTTTAAATTTTCTTAATACAGTTGTGATATGTCGGAATTAAAAAACAGAATACATTTCATCTAAAAAATTTAAACATTTACAAATATCCTTCCAACTCCCTCGTTTCTTTCGGTGCCGCATCACCTCCCAAGCAGTCAATCGCTATCTTTACTAATCAACTCCCTCACTGTTGGATCGTCTCGCCAAGCCTGTCTATCACCGTTCATTTGTGTGTGTCATAAACATTTTACTTCTCCATCCAAATGCTATAGTTTTACAGTTTATATAACATAGTAGCAGTTACGAAATAGTAGCTATTATAATGCTCTTGTTTATAGTCTTAATGAAGGATCATAAAGCATGAGTAACACGAGTAACTTTTTTACGTTTTTTAAAAAAAACAAGAATACGTAGTGAAAAAGATAAAGAGGAAACCATACACTAACACAAGTAATTTTACTTGGTTTGGAGTCTTCGACGAATCCTACTCCAAGGTCCGCACTCGGTGAATATGCTTTCGTTGGGCAATCACTATAAATTCAAATAAGTTTACAAAATTTAAGTA
>JBAMIE010000063.1:8704122-8716237 GCA_037177295.1 Kaempferia parviflora
GAATACGTCCTCACCTACTCCTCTCAGGAAGTTTACCTTTTGTCATCCGGTCCTCCAGACCGTTTGGACTTTTGCTCAGCATCCGAGACTCAGGAGTTCCACCTAGGGTCCTTGACCCTAGAATTTTTCGCCTGGTGTTCGCGACCTCCAGGGCTTCAACCTATGTCCGATCCCTGACCTGTAGGATTTTCCACCTGAAGTCCTTGACCTGCTAAGTTTTTCCACCCAGTCCCTTGGATTAGAACTTCGTTGCCTAACCGCATCTAGGACTTTCTACAACATAGGGTTACCTTCTCTTAGAACCTAGGGTTATCAACCCCTAGGATTTTCCACTTACCTAAAATCACTTAGGACTTTCCTTCACACTTAGTTCAACTTGTTAGAACAATAATAAACTTTAACTTAAAATCCTTTATCATTATCAAAACCTAGGTTAGATTATCGGTGCACCCTGCACCAACAAGGTCGACCGAACAAGAGGTTCAGTCGACTGAATCAAGCTGACATGGTGCAGAGTTCAGTTCAAGCAGAGCACATTTAGTATTCAAGCGAATTAGTCGACCGAACTAAATTTGGTAAACACAGTTGCAGATCTAGATCTCAGCGAAGAAGGAATCTTCAGGGATCGATCAATTAATCACGGTGATATGTCGACTGAACATTAAATAGCATTAATGGTGTGAAGGATCAGATCTTGACAAAAAAGAAAGGACGCAGGATCATTCGACTGATAGGAGGATTGGTCGACCAAACTGATCAGTTGATCGAACAGTTTTTTGGTCAACTGAACGCATCTTATAAAAGGACCTCGAGATCTGAGCTGAGTAAAACAACTTCTATGCAACTTTCTATTCCTCTCTGTTCACGCTGCCACTACTCTACTCAACTCCACGTGCACGCTATAACACCTAGAAGCTCCGACGGTTTTCATCTTACATCTTAATTGTCGGTATATTTATTTTAAGCTTGCATAATTCTTTGTAAACTTCATTGAACGAATTACCTCTTTTCTGAGGACTTCGGAAAGAGGAATTTTAGTGAATTTCTCAACGGTGCGATTAAGGATCGCGGGTCTTGGAGTAGAAGTCGCCATAGGTTCCAAGCCATGTAACCAACTGTATCTATCTTATTCCGCTGTTTACTTTGATCTGTGTTTACTTTATGAAATAGAAAAGAATTTTTACGAGCGATATTTACCCCACATCTATTACTAAAGACAATAACATTGTAGCATGTGATTCTTACCACATGTATTATAATGACAATAAGGATATTAGGAGAATGCATCCCTATTTCTCTATTTTAAGATAATCTCGATTTTACCCTCAGTGTCTTTTAAGTTGTCTATTTGAAGTTTTAATCAGTGATTGTTAGTTTAGCGTATATCTTGATGATTATGGTTGATTCGGTTTATTAAGCATGACTAAGAAAACAACTGATTAAAATGAATGAATTCTAGTTAGAAAAGAAAAGTAAAATAGATTTATATCTTTGATATTTATTCATTAGTCAACCAATTATATTTTTATTTAGTACTAAAAATGCGATTGTAAATAATTGTAATGATGGGAGACATTGAACATGATTTTGACATAATATTTATTTTGATAGATTAGAGATGTTTATATTGATATAAATTATTTAATTTAGGATTAAGTAAGATATTGATGTGTCTTGACAAATTATTTTTCTTTAAATGTCTAATAGATGTTCTTATTTGATTTTTATGACTTATCTAGATGAGTAAGAGATGCTGATAATAGGCGTGCAATTGCAACGCAATTGCACGTACAGCTGATAAAAATTGCAATGTACAGTTGGTAGAACTTCCCATCTTCCATATTTAAATGTCCAAACGGATGAAAAAAAACAAAAACAAAAGAAGGCTCTCTATGTTCTCAGTAGAGAAGACCACTAAGTGCAAGGGATTTGATTCGTAAATATTATGAAGGGTTGTTCACTCATAATCGCCTTTTCCATGTGTTTGTCTTTATGAAAATAAACGGTTCATGTATTACTATGATAAATTAAAAAATAATCACAACGAACAGTTTATCAATTTTGTATTCTTAAATTAATCATAAAAATTTACCAATTAATTTATCAAAATTGGTACTGGAGCCTTTCATGTGTGATAAATTGAAAAGATGGCACTTTTTAATAATAAATGAAAAAAAAAGAAACTCTCGTTATTTTAATTTTTGCTCATTATGATTTATACGCCAATAATAGTGCTATGACGTCAGAACCAACGCTGGCTGCGATTTAGAATTATGCCGTCGATTTGCGTAAAAATGAGGGACAAATACGGGTCAACACAGTATGCGTCCGAAACGATTCTGGTGAGATATCTGACGTATCGTCCTTTAACGGCATCCGGTACCGGCGCTCCCCCATCCGCCGATCCGCGTCTTCCCCGCGGCAGGCACCGTTAACTATGGACGGAGCCGTCTTGTCATCTCTCCGCCACCTGTGTGAGCGTAAGCCACCACCGACCGCAAGACTTCCCTTCCCCAATAAAATGATAATTCGCTTCGATTGATGGAGCGGAGCACCGGATCCGATTCGGGAACCAATAATTGCGGAGCCGGGACACGTGCCCGCAGAGGACCGGCGAAGCGAGGACGGGTACGTCCGCCTGTGGGGGGCCCCTAGGTGCGGGGCCCACAGAAGTGAGAGTAGGGCAGCTGCTTCTCGTAGCCGCGGGCCCCGCCGCAGGGGCACGCGTCGAGACGCGGGGAGGCAGGCCAAGGAATGGACTCACGTGGTTGGATTCCTGCTCGACGCGCCTTGTCCCTACTGGTCCATACGACCGTGACGTGTCGGGGACGAAGCAGCCAATCTTGGGGACGCGTCGCACCAGCTCGCCTACGCTCGACACCTGTCCCATTCGCCCATCCGGCGTGAGGCGTCCGAAGCGGAAGCCGAGGCTTTTCTCTTTCAGATCTCTCTCTCCCTCTCTCTCTGTTTTTTTTTTTGCTCGATTTATTTCGAGACTAGGAAGCGCGGACAATTGATGCAGTATCGCTCGCTTCTGGGGAAGAAATACAGTGAGATAGGGGGGAAGTAGTAGGAGAGGCGTGGGTGCTTAGGCTTCCTCCTCAAGCTTCCGTCGACTTTTTCAATTATTGAGGCGGTGGAGGTTCCACGAGATCCAGGTAACTCAGATTGCGCGATGAAAAGAGGTTGAAAAAGGAGGACACATCTTTTGTTCTGATTCTCGAGCATTCTCTTCATAGATCCCTCCTCCTACGCCAAAAAAAGTGGCTATTTGGGGGCTATAAGAAGGTAATTCCTAGGTTTCAGCTTCACTCCCATGCTCGTTATTTTCTCGTACAGTTTAGTGAAATTGTTTGGATCATCGCAGATAGAATAGCGTAAAGCACTTTCCTTTACTTAAAAAATTGTTTTTTTGTTCTAAATTTTTTTCCTCCTTTTGTTTTGGTTAATGCTAATGTAGCAGTAGTTTTTTCCTTTTTTGGTTTGGATTACATGAAAGTTGTAATTTTGGTTGGAGATGAATTTAATCCCGCAGATTTGATACCTCGTTCCTCAGATCTGTCATCTATGGAAGGGGTTGGCTGGATGTTGTTGTCAAGTTGTTTGAGGCACGGGAGGCGACGCCGTGGAACCCGTGAGACTCCGCGGCTGGAGATCGTTCGGGAGAGATAAGGCCGTGGCGAACAAGATCGACTTCCAACCAAGTTGATGTGCGCGTGAACCGTGAAGTGTGCACACACAAGGAGTGTTTACGGTTATTGGGTTCACCGAGTTCACTACGCTTTGGGGGGCGGGAGGGAGGTTGATGGATGAGATGTCTCCTGCGCTTGCTTTCTCATCTCAACCGAGTAGTGCGAGCTGTGACCCTGCTTCAGTGGAGTTCACTTTCCCCAAAAGAATTGCAGAAGAAAAGGATGTGGTAGTTGATTCAATGGAGTCGGCTGCTACTGATTTGGCTGCTGGCCTTGAGCAAATAGAGTCTGCAGCCCTGGCCTCCTTGGAAGAGGATGGGGATATGGATACAGATGATCTAGAGATTCGAACAATTCCAGGGAGTGATGAAGAGGATTTGACATCAATCGATCCTGAATTGTCTGCAGGAAGCTCTTGTTCAGTTATTATCGATGGTAGCAGTGTGCCTGAGTTGTCTTCAGATTCTTCTTATGATCTTGGGACACCTACATCTGCGGATGCAGGAAACAACCTTGGCAAGATTGTACCAGTGCCAGTTTTAGAAGAGCTATCTGACAATCCGCTAAATGACCATAGTGCGGGCAGACCTACGGTTGAATCTGAATCTACTGGAAAACTATTGAGTGGAAGTAGCAAAGGCTCACGGAATGCATATTTGAGAGAAAGTTTGCCTCTTTGGGGATTTGTAACGATAATTGGACGTAGGCCAGAAATGGAGGATGCAGTGGTTGTGGTGCCTAAGTTCTTTGAAGTACCCCTTCGAGCTGTTATCGGTGATCAAGTCATGGATGGCTTAGACCCTGACACCGTTCGTGTGCCATTGAACTTCTTTGGTGTGTATGATGGTCATGGGGGTGCCCAGGTACTCGACATTTTGATTGAAACCATTCACTTGTATTAATAAATACTGTTATGTGATTGTTATGTGTACCTTTCTTTTAATATTGTAGGTTGCCAACTATTGTCGGGAGCGCCTCCACCATGTGTTGACAGAACTTTTGACAGATCTGGTTAACAATATTGGAAGCAAGAGTTGCAGTGATTGGAAGAAACTGTGGGAGAAAGCCTTTGTTGTTTGCTTCCAAAATATTGATGATGAGGTTGGAGGGAAAGAAAGCAACAGAAATATGGGAAGCACAGTTGGTACATTTGATGAAGGCGATCATCATTACTCAAGAGCACTGTCAGAACCTATTGCACCAGAAACTGTTGGATCTACAGCTGTGGTTGCTATTGTTTGCCCAACACAAATTATTGTCGCAAACTGTGGGGATTCAAGGGCAGTACTTTGCCGTGGCAAGCAGCCCATTCCTCTATCAGTAGATCATAAGGTAA
The DNA here is from genome assembly GCA_037177295.1 of Kaempferia parviflora. Lineage (NCBI taxonomy): Eukaryota > Viridiplantae > Streptophyta > Magnoliopsida > Zingiberales > Zingiberaceae > Kaempferia > Kaempferia parviflora. Next base: position 8,709,151 of record JBAMIE010000063.1, read on the forward strand.
GATTGTCCTTTCGATTTTACCACAGAATCTATTAGTTTTCCTTGAAAGTTTGGAACAATCAAAATGTCTATTTCGTGCTTCAGCCTAACAGGGAAGATGAGTATTTGAGGATTGAATCTCAGGGTGGCAAGGTTATACACTGGAATGGATACCGTGTATTTGGTGTTCTTGCAATGTCACGGTCTATCGGTATATATGCTTCTCTCTTATACTTGCAAACACTGTGGAACTTTCATGATACTTTTCCTATGGATTTGTTTCAATTTCGTTATTGTTTTATAGATGTTGAACTTTAACATGGCTGATTTCTAGAGCATATTTTCAAAAACAAATATTTCATATGACAATATCATGAACACTCTTTACATTTTTACTAGATATTTTTTTAACAAGCCAAATGTTGGATACAATTAAATTCTCACGTTGGAAAGATATGTAAAACATTATGGATTTAAAAGATAAGATATCCCCATTGACATGCGGCCTTTTGGATAGAACTCAAAAACAAAATCACGAGGGTTTAGAGTCAAAGTGGATAATATCATGTTATTGTAAAGATATGCGAATCCTTTTGGACACAACAAATGGTATCAGAGTCATGGCCTAGACTAGATACGATGTGAGATGACCTTGAACAAAGTTGTGAGGAAGCCTGAAGCAAGTTAGGGTAATCGAATGTTCGCGGGGAGGCCTGGAGGGTGACTAGATGCTTACGAGGAGGTTAGAGTAGCAGGGCCGTCTCAAGGTTCCATGGGCTCTAGGTAAAAAAAAACCTTTTAATAATATAAAATTTTCTCTAACCCTTTTTTATTCGGACTTGGACCGATAACGAAGGGTTTAAATTCATTATTTTTTTTAAAAAATAAAATATTAATTTAAAAATAGATTTTTATATAAAATTTAGTGTTCTGTCTTTTTGAGATGCAAAATTATTAATTAAATTTTTATATTTAAGTTTTGATAATAAACTTTTTTAAATTGATAAAATTGATAGATTATTTAATCTTTTTCTTAAGACATTGTTGATATAATATTTTATTAATTTTAATTTAAACAACTTTATTTCCGGTGAAGCTACCGATATAATTAATAATATTTCATAAGATATCCATGCACTAGGAAAATAATTTAAGGTTTTATAAAATTTAATACCTCAAGTGGAGTTTTTAATTATGAAATTATTATTTCTTTGAAAACTTTTAATTCTAAAAATAAATCTAAACCATCAATATCAGCTAACAAATCACGTGTTAAAAAATTTTCAAGATTTAAACATTTTATTCTGAAAAAAAAAAAATCGTTGGTAACTTTAGATAGGATTGTAGGAGAATAAAATAACTATAATTAATATGGAATTAATTAGAGCTGCAGTTGGAAATATGAAAGGGATAAGTGCTAGAGATTTTCTAAGCATAGTAAGAAAATAAATATAGAGATAAGTGTTAGAGATTAAATTGTAGAAGAATTAAATAATTATAATTAATAGAAAATTAATTAAAGTTATCACTGGAATTGAAAACGTGGAAGAAATAACTGTTGATACGGAAATCGAAGTGTCATACAATAACAAAAAATGGGGCAAGGGTGCTTGGCGCGGTTATCAATGGTAGAGGCGTTGCAGCCATTAAAAAATTTTATTCATTAAATATATTTAAATTTTTTTTAATAATAATGTGCCCTAATGTTATTTGGGCCCTAGGCATAGACCTTAATGACCTATGCTTAGGCCGGCGGACTAGGGGTGTCAAAAATGAACCCGACTTAACGACCCAACCCGGGTCGACCTGAGAAAAATCAAGTTCGGGTTGGGGATTTTCAGGTTCGAGTCGGGTTCGAATTGGAGGATTTCGGGTTGAAAATTTTGGGGTTGGGTTTGGATCAGGTTCGGTTGATTTAAATTTAGGGGTTAGTTGATTTTTTAAGGTTAAATCAAATTTTATTTTGAAAATTAAGATGTTTTTATGTATATTAATATCAATGTTAGTATGATAGTGATGACGTATTGAGATAAAAGTGAAGAATTATTATGAAAATAGTCAAAAAGAAATTTTAAATCAGGTTATATGGGTTGGTCGGGGTATGGTTGAGGGGTTGAGGAATTTCGGGTTGAGTTCGGGTTCGGGTCGGGAGTTAAATTTTTTTTTTTCCAACCCGACTCGAACCTGACTTGACTCACTCTAATTGACACCCCTAGACTGAACGCGGATGCTTGCCGGAGGCCAGAGCAGATCATGAGTGATCAAATGCTTATATGGAGATCCAGAGCAGGTTAGGATGATCGGATGCTAGCGGGGAGACCCGGAGCAGGTCAAAGTGACCAGATACTTACGGGGAGTCATGGAGTAGGTCAGGGTGATCGGATGCTTGTGGGAGGCCCGGACAAGGTCAGAGTGATCGGATACTTGCGGTGAGGGTAGGACCAGGTCAACAGTGATCGAATGCTTGTGGGAAGCATAGACATGAGTGTAATGGTGGTCATTCGTTTGAGGGGAGAATTGTTGGGATACAATCAAAGTTCCATGTTGGAAAGATATTGAAAAAATTATGGGTTTAAAAAAGATTAAGATATCTCGATTGATAGAGTCAAAAGCAAAGTCATGAGGACTCAGATCCAAAGTGGATATTATATCATTTTAGAGATATGTAAATCCTTTTGAACACCACATCATTTGGGACCGACAATTATTTAACAACTTGAAGTACTAAAAACACAAAATCAAGACAAGATAAGGTGTTTTTCCAATTTGAAAGTAGTGTACCTCTGCTATTTCTACCAACATAATTTTTTAGAAAATTGTTGGATGCAAAGTATCTGAATAAAATGTTCCTACGGTACATGATGATCATGCAATCAGAGCAAAGAAGTTATCGTTCACTTGTTGCTAGGATAAGAATCTACCATGAGTTGGTTTATGTTTAGAGAGCAACCTTGAATTCAGATAATGATAGGCCTAGGGAATAGCCCCAAAACCCTTGAATACATTTCCTCACAAAGCTGCTAGTTAAAAAATGATAAAATGCCCTTATGTTCATGTGAAACTTTGTTTTCATTTCCTATCCTCGCTGACTTAGGAAACCTCAAATTTCCTCATCTTGTTCAGCATGAATGACTTGGGTATTAATATTTTCCCTTTTTCTTAAGTTGCATTTATCTCAAATCTGTATTGTGCTTATCAGTAAAAGTAACATAATGTCATTTTGGTTGCAATATGTAACTTCTGTAAAGACTCGAGTCTTAATCCCATTGAAAAATAAAAAACCGTGTAACTTCTAGAGAAAGAAATGATCAACTAATGTCGGTATAGCATATTGTTGAAAATGATAAAAGCTAACATTTACTCAAAAGTATGATATTTGTTCCTATGTAATTGCTGGATTGCAAATCAATAACTAGCTTTGCAAGTAAACAATGCCGACATCTAGTACCCCACTACCCCACTCTTAATGTAAATGTCCTCATATGACTAGGTGCTTGCACCTTAAAACATCCAGCCATCTGTTCGCTACATTTGCATTTCTCTTGTAATTCCTTGCCAAATGATTCATTCAAAACTCGACAAACTAGACCAGTTTTGATGCTCTGATTAGTACTTTATTCTTAGTATTTGTTCACATTGCTAGATATGCAAAAAGAGCTTTTGGAATAGAGAGCTTCTTAGATGTGGCAACTTCTTTCCTTTGTTGTTTCTATAACCTCTAAGAACTTAATGTCCACTTATTTCTCATTATTCTCCAACTTAAATGCTGCTGCTGGTGGATTATAGTGTTCAAGACCACCAATATGGCTTCTGATAGACTCTGAATCTCTCTATGATTATATATATGATTCATGTAATGGAATTGACAAGGATAGTATAGTTATTCTTAAAATTTGGAAGGAGTGCATGGTATAAAATTTCCAACATATTAGAACAAGTATTTTGGGATTGATGAAATGAATAGCTAAGAAAGTTTGAGAGGGAATGATTATTCCGTTAGAAGTGGTATGTCGACTACATTTGTTCTAATCAGAATGGAATATCTATTCTTGCCAAGCTGCTTCTTTCATGCCCACAACAGTGGTGAGAGAGATACAGCATAGTTGGAGGTCATATTGAAAGACAACAATGCTGGTTCGAATGGGCATTGAAATTCTTTGTTGAAAGCAGTTTTGATTTTTCGATTGCCAAAATCTCAAGCAGGTAGTTCCAAATAAGAGCTTCCACTGTCGATTGACACTTCTTGCTCGATAACTTACTGGACTCAGACATGAGTTCTTAACACATCCCTCTTCGAAGATTTCCACCTCAAGATTTGAATTGAGATCGCCCCATATATCCTTAGTAACTAGAAAGTCCCTTAAAGCAAGCAAGCATACAGAAGAGAGGAAAATTTAGTTCAGCAGGCATAAACGGGTCTTGTTGCCTTGATCTGTGGCACATTTAGTATTTACCCAAGCACAACTTGTTTGTATACAGATGAAACTTTATATTCTGTCCATGGCACAATTCTAGCCTTTATATTCCAATTTCAAGTGTCAAGCGAAATGTTGATCTTTGAGTAATGCTAGAGGAACCAGGATAGCTCCCTAACATTTTTAGCCTCTATGACAATTGATCGGCCCATCACACCTATGAAATATCACTTTACATATGATAGAGGATACTGTAACCAATTATAAATATTTCCACTAAGAATGGAAATCCAATTAAGAGTACAAATACATTATATTCTCTCAACATCTTTGACATAAATATTTTACAATAGATCTTTGTCATCTCTTTTCCTCCCCTTTCTTATTCCCCACACCAATAGGCATATGCGGCTTTCTTCAAAAGATGAGTTAACAAACAATCATACACTAGAATCATAATACATGAAATAAAGCACATGACAATATATCCAGAGAAGAATTAAAATGGTACTATGTTATTACTAATATGTATATATATCCCACCTTCGAGACTGATGGGTAAGAATCAGATATATTTTCCAATCATTGCAATTCTAACCTAAGAAGTCAATGTCAAATTTGCCCAGTGATCAAAAAGACTAAAGTAGTGCTGGACAAAGAAAATACTAATTTGAGTAGAAGAAAGTAATCAACAGGATCATGCAAAGTGTCACAAATATTGAACTGTTCTTGTTCACTCATGCAACCTATTCCTCAGCAAATTTGTATATATCAAAAACAAGTAACAGAAGTAACTTGTAATAAAGACGGTTATTGATTTTTTTTTCTTTCTCAATTTCTACAATATCGGTAATGAAAATGGAAATTCCTACCACATGTGACAGGCGGTATGTGGAAAGTGGATTCACACAGGAGCATTATATAGGGAGAGATCATGTGAGCTAGAATTTCTAGGCAACAATGAAAAAAGAGGAAATCGGGATTCGTGAGTAGAACAACATAACTCGTGGCCATTGTCATGTGTTTGTGTACTTGTTATGCTTTTCACAGCATTATGACAGCAAGATTTTTTTGTTTTTCATTTGAGAAAGCTTGTAATTTGGCTGCTGCCCTGGTTCAGAAGATAAGTAATGATTGTGACTTTTATCTGACGTCTACAGGCGATCGATACTTGAAACCGTGGATTATTCCTGAACCAGAAGTTACTATAACCCCACGAGTAAGAGAGGATGAATGCCTCGTTCTAGCTAGTGATGGCTTGTGGGATGTCATGTCTAACGAAGAGGTGTGTGATGTCGCCCGCAAGCAGATTCTGCTCTGGCACAAAAGGAATGGCCCCGTTTCTTCATCGTCTCAAAGTGGCACAGCAGCTGATCCGGCAGCTCAAGCAGCCGCAGATTGTCTAATGAGACTTGCTTCCCAGAAGGGAAGCAAGGACAACATCACCATTATCGTGGTGGATCTCAAAGCACAAAGGAAGTTCAAAAGCAGGTCTTAACATTGCTGATTCAACTTCGGAAAAGAAGCATGTGTACATTAGACTAAGTTTAGTCGGTTAATATCCGAAACACTATACTCAGGCCTTCAGTTTCTTTGTTTGGAGGCCTTAAGATTGTATGCTTATAGATATTTATAGAACATTTCTAGCCTTGGCAAAATCTAATGCAGGTGCTTCAGATTCCTCGCGTAGGCCTGTACCTTTAACTCTTGACTCGAGCCACAGCAGACTCTGAAAACTGGAGGGGAAGAAACAAGGCTGAACATCTTGTATGGATCCATCTGTATCATTCTGTTTCATTCCCTGAACTATGTAATTAAATGAATGATTCTTTGAAATGTATTAGATTAAAATTATAAAGAGAATGAATCATTCTTATTCAATTCCCGCAATAACATAGTTCTCTTGAGGAGAGGAATACCTGAGTGAAACACTTCTTCACATGGTTAAGTTGATGAAGGTAAGTGATAGGACAAAGGTGGCCTTTATATTACACAACAATCAGGTTTTAATCTATTAAATGTGATTGATCATGTGGATTGTTTTATGATATTGGATTCTATTCTTTAATATATTATCGTCTATACTTAAATAAATTTTATTTTTTTTTATTATTGCTAATTAAGTCTTTTTTTATCTTCATCTTCCTTGTTTGATGTTGTGTATCTGTTATAGTTTTACACCGTCAAACTGGAGCATTTATTGGTCGTCTAAATATATGTCCGTACCATCTTAAATGTGTCTCTCGAAGTTTTTCCCTCTATATACAATTCTGACTTTTTCTCTAATGCTTTCATTTCTTATTCTGTCCATCCTCGTATGTCCATGCATGCATCCACTTTAACATCCTCATCTGTGTAACTCTTATCTTCTGTTCACGTGCTTGAATTATAGTTCAATATTTAGCTCCATATAACTAGCAGGTCTAACCGAGGTTTTGCAGAAGTTTCCTTTAAATTTTATAGATACTTTAAGATCACATAAAGTATCTGACGTTCTCCTTCATTTCAAGTATCATGCTTGTGTTCAACATAAGACATCTCTCTCAACCCCTTTATCATTTTACAAAAATGATCATAAATATTTAAAGCTCTCAGTTGCTAGCAACTCATCATCTCATATTTTAACAATTGTCTCATTACGTCTAATATTGCTAAACTTAAATTTCATATATTCTATCTTTATTCTATTAAGCC
>JBAMIE010000063.1:8792015-8803302 GCA_037177295.1 Kaempferia parviflora
TACTTATACTGCAGTGAGGGGATACTTACATCCTTCGCTTAAGTCCTACAATTTCTATTCTCTTTTTCCGGCGAAGATGACGGAGATTCCTCTTTTCCGAAGCTTCCTCGTCGTAGCCGGTTCTAGAAAAAAAAGGAAACCTTGATAGCCCCTTCTTCTTGCTAAATCCAACCCTAGGGTGGGAGGTATATGTTCGGGCGTGCCGAGATTCGACCTCTAGACTTCATGTGACAAGCTCTCATGTCTTAACTATCGCACCGCCCCGAGGGGACCAGATTCAACCTAGTGCATACATAAGTAGAGGATCGAATCGAACCACGATTGCTTTGAAGCTTTCCTGTAATGTCTTATCGCCCGTGGGGCACACTTAGGGGTGAGCAAAAGTTTGGTTAAACCGAATAAACCGATCAAACCGACTGAATTTATAAATTCGGTTCGGTTTATTCAGAAATTCGGTTTTTGTTTCTGAAAAATCGGTTAATTCGGTTAATTCGGTTAATTCGGTTCAGATTCGGTTTTAAAATTTCTTATTCGGTTAAATCGAATAGACCGAATAAACTGAATTTTTTAATCAAATCAAATTTTTGGACCCTAAATTTTGGACCGAACCGAATTTTTATTAAATTAAACTGATTTTTTAGAAAAAATCGGTTTGTTCAGTTTATTCGGTTCGGTTTTATCAAAAATTCGGTTCGGTTTGTTCAGTTTTTTCTAAAAATCAGTTCGGTTCGATTTGTTCGGAAAAAAATCGGTTCAGTTCAGTTTTAACCGAATATTCACCCCTCACACACTGAATCTTTGTAAGCTCCGCTTCTTATAGCAATTGTAAATTGTAATTACTACAATATAGTATTACTAATGTTGATTAAGTTGAAGTATCTATGTTACAGTAGGCATGATCTTAATAACGTTGAATGAGAGTATTTTTTAGAATAAAAATTATTGAATTAGAATGAGTTGCTACTTTAATAATAAATAAAAGAAATATTTTTTTATGATTTCAATAAAAAAAAAGTCCTTTTGATTTTTAACATAATATTATTACTAAATTAAATTAAAAAATAATTTATTTTAACACATTATAATTATTCTATTGTCGTTAAATATTGTAGTAACTATTTCGTGACTTGCTACACAACTCTATAATAAAATTGTTTTTAATAAAAAAAATATAATAGGATTTTTTTATTTAAAAAAAAAGATATTTTTTAACGATTATAATAATTAAGTATTTTTTAAAAAATTATACCGGACCATGTCCAAATAAGTTGACCAGATTGGACACGGTCTGAACCCAAGCCCATTTAGTTGACGTGTCAGGTCCATTGGAGTTTGGATTAGGATCATCCGCTTCCCTTCCCGTCTTCCCTGCTCCGCTACCTCGCCGCAGAATCCTTCTTCTGCTTCCTTCCTTCTCATTCGATGGCGAAAGGCGGCAGGCTTCCTTCGAATGGTATCCTCTCGAACCGTATCTCGACCTTCTTCGCTTCTCTCGTTCAGTAGGTTGTCTGTGTCCAAAAGAATCGTTCATATGAGTTTGCAGAAGTCCTCCTTGAGCAACTGAGAAATGGAACCGCTCGGTTCGAGCTCCTCCCGACGCCGGTTCCCCTGCCTCCTCCCGACTTCCGATTTTTTGCTAGGATCGGTTCCTCCTTGTACTTTTATATCTGTTCCAAAGTCCTTTTTACCAGGAATTCACTAAAGGGCATTCCTTTTGTTTAATCGATTCCTTTTCTTTTATTTTTTATTTTGGATTCAAGGGGAGGTGGTGTCTCGCCGGCGACAAAGAAAGTAGAGCGCTACGCAGTTCACAAAGTCACAGGCGACGGTCGGTGCATGTTCCGTGCTCTGGTACAATTTCTTCTTTGTTGATTAACCTTGAAATTTGTTCTTCATATTTCTTTTGTGTTAACTATCTTCAGATGCATCGTTTGCGTTTAATTTATGCTATTTTGAGATAATAGTCCCACATAAATGTCGTCTATTAGGAGACTTCAGATTAAAAAAACTGATACTGCACTGAATGCTGTAGAAGTACGTTGCTTCATGTTATTCTTTATCAAGAAAGAAAACGCTTGGATTGTGCATTGAGTAGACTTTTTTGGATTCCCCATTTTCATATTGAAATCCATCTCTAATGCTTAAAATTTAATCCCCGATTGAAGCACAGCTGAATGTTTGTTAACTAAATTTTCTGTTTGTCGCACTATGGAAATGATTCATCAGTCATCAACTTATTCTTTTAGGTAAAGGGAATGGCAAATTATAAAGGACTGGCACTTAGCTCAAGACAAGAGAAGGATGATGCAGGTAGTGTGTTAGTTTTTTTGTGGGACGGGATTTATAATATCTATTAAATGGAAGTTCGACATCTCTATTATAGCTAAGAATGTTTAATTTATTCTCAAAGTTCAAGATGTAATGGCAACTGAAGCTTCAAACTTTGTTTTGTTTGTTTGAATTTTTATTATATCCTAGTCATCTTCTCTTCATTTCTACTCTTCCTTCACTTATATGCTTTTGGTTCTGTTTACTCCACAAAATCTTAACTTGTCATCTTGTATAACTTAATATCTCAAATTATCTAGATGAGTTGCGTATGGCAGTCAAAGAGATAATATGTGACAGTGAAACTGAACGACACCAGTATGAAGAAGCACTTATAGCAATCACTGTGGATGAATCATTGAAACGGTGAGTTCACGTGTGCATTTTCTATTATCCTCATTAACAACTTCCTAATTTGTTTTGAGCACTGTCATTTTCAGATACTGTCAACGTATTGGACGATCTGATTTTTGGGGAGGAGAGTCAGAGTTGTTGGTAAATTTACTGAATCTCCTTATGTCATTATTCTTACTATGATATAGATAAACATTCAAGGCTACATACATATGCAAGGGCAGGAAGTTCTATTTCCAAATTTATAACTTCATTGTGTTCATCTGAAAAATATTAAGTTGACATATACTTGTTTGTGAACCTGTGGGAAATCCCATTCTACTAACTAAAGTCTGACTTTATTCTCAAGTTAGTCTTTGCATTTTGTCTTCTCAATTTGGCTCCTTGATTTAGGTTTCCAATCTCACTCTGGGATTTCTACTTGACTTGTGAATTTTAGGTTGAAACTGTTCACCACTGTAACTGTGGTAGAGTTTGGGAACTTTTCTATTCTTGGGCATTTTGTTAAAAATTCAGTGTTTTTGGGAGAAAGAAGGCCCAATTGGAGTAAAAACTTAAATCAACGTGTATGAGAGTTAAAAGTAGAAGGGCCACCGTATTAAGAACAATATCAAACTTTAGAAGCACGTTGAAATGTTTCAAAACATGTTGATGCTTACTAATCTTGTTTCAATGGGTACAAAACTTGCCTTGTGATATACATTGATAAACAAAATTGCTCCTTCCAACTCATACCCTTCGTGTAGTGTTTCTGTCCTCTCCTCTTCTCTCTTCTGGTCTGTTTGTTAACTTGCAATATATATATATATATATATATATATATATTCATTTGCAAGGATTAAAATTTTGTTGTTGCATGAATAAAGTTTTTCTCTCTTTTTATGTTTTATTTTACATGTGACATTTATAATTTATCGAATGTAAACATTGCTAAGGAATGTTAAATTAACAATTTGAATTTTGAAATTTCATCTAATATTAAGTTTGTCTTCAGGTATTGTCCAAACTGTGCCGACAACCCATCATTGTTTATATACCAGAGCATGAAGTAAGTTTCTGATTTGTTAAAGTTATTGGTTCTAGAACCACAGTCAATTAAGAAATTGTAGATGTGCTCTTAATGTTGGTTATGCCCACATTAGTAGATATGTGCACTTCAGCACTTGTACAATGCAAACTCTCTGAACCATTGAACTATTCCAAGGTGACGTCATTAGATGATTCATTGGTTACTGCATCTTCTTCTTAGACCATATTCCTTGGTTTCTTCCTTTTTGCCAGTGTTTCAATGTCAGCTGTTGATCTTACTGTTGTGCTGTATTTCGATGATGTTCTTCTGGAACTATATACTACAGAATCACTGACTGAATGCCATTGGGAAACTTGTTTAGGAGCTAGTTTTCCTCAAGAATTTATATTATGCCTTATGGTTTTATGTTATATGCGCTACATGTGCTGATTGAAGAAAAGCCTACCATTGTATATGTCAATGTAACAAATAGATTTTCCAAGCTTCTACTATGTTCATTTGTCATGATGAAGCACCATTTTGACATTGGTATTGAACTAATAAAGGATAGTTGGTTTTGCTACTCTGAAGTCCATATTATGCTAAGTGGGATAGTGTTTTATAACTCAGTTATAGTCTAAATCATTCAGCTTAGGAATCAACAATGAAGCAACACCAAAACTTGGCACTATCGGAACCATGTTGGAAAGCAACCAAAGGTGGAGATCTCAATTGACTAACTGTTGACTAGGAAGGCTAAGCAAATGATGGAAACATGAGAATTAAGAACACTGAGTTGACTGACCAAAAGAATTGCGAACTGTATGGTAGATTTCTTCTGCTTTTGGTTCTTCCTCTTCCTTTTCCCCTCCCCTCCCCCTCAACCAATAAACCAATCAGCGAGGCCTACCCATGCCAACTGGCTCCATGTATTGGCATAGGTTGGCACCAATAAAAAACCTTTGGTTCAATGATGAAACTGCATTTGGTTGAGATTTAGAAATCTTATCCCTCTGTAAACTTCTAAAATGTTAACAAGCTCTATATAGCCAAAATCTAGTTTAACTAACCTTCACAGGCTTCATCCTAATTCCAACTGGCCCAAAGGTTTCACCTGAGCACTTATCAAATTGATACCTTGCCTGTCGTTTTGCCAACGATGCCCAAAGCCTGTGCCCGTCAGTTCCAGCCATTCAATGCACCATGAACAACTTAGTTCTGAGGAAATCAACATTGTCAATCTATTTAGTACTTTTGTGTGATATTTCATTACTTGGTTGTCATAAATCTCTGTGAAAAATGAAAAAGTAAATTGTTTCTCTTGCTTCTAATATATGATGTTCTTCATTCTGTTGCTTCTATGATTTTGCAACTATTTCGGTCCAAAATATAATAGTATGTTACAAAAGCTATAGTTTTAAATCAAGAATGTTATTGATCTATTGCAGCATACACATGGAGGATGGGGCAGTGGATTTATTCCTATAGCTGAATACGGATCTGAATTTAGCAAGAAATCGAGAAAAGGAAAGCAGAGGGAACCCGTTAGATTATTATACAGTGGTCGAAATCATTATGATTTACTGATTTGATAGTTCAGAGTTGCCCAAGTTATTTCTTTTTCGCTGCTGATTGAGCTGAAAGAGTATAGAACTTTGATAGTTGATTCTAGAAAATTCACAAAGTGCTTTGATTTGATGAACATCTGACAAAGTTTCAGTGGTTGAGAAGTCATTTGAATGTATTTTTGGGCTGTTAAACATCATCAAATTCCTTCTAGTCTTCTGCCATGAATTTGGAGAGTGATCATAGAAGATTGTAAACGAGTAATGTGTTTGTTATGTTTATGCTTGTGAAATAAATTATGTTTTGCCACCAAATAGTCAGTGTTATAAAAAATATGATTAATCATTAAATCTGTACACTTTGTACACTTGATGAAGTTTAACATATCATTAATATTTGGGCAAAAAAGCGTCTCTTTTTATTTGACGTTGTAATAGTAGTTAAGTTGTACAGTTATGATTTCATAATTACTATAATTATACAATTATAGCCGTTGTTCATGTAAGGACACTTCGAGAGCAGGGGGATTGAAGAGCTTTAATCGCTTTGGTGATTTGTTACAGTGGAAAATTTAAAGCAATGTTAACACATTTGTTTTACTTAATATCCACCTCTTTGATTTGACTAATCCAAAGGTTCATTCTTCTCACTCACATTGCACTATGAAAAACCTCCTTCCATGAAGCGGAGAAGTATTGTACAATCTCAAAACAAAAAAAAAAAAAAAAAAAAAGACAAAAAAAAAAAAAAAAAAAAATACAATAAGGATACAACAAGAACAAGGAAAGTAAATATAACAATGAAAAACCTTACTCTTGATCTCTTGTTGCTCTAGAGTGTCTTTTGATGCTTCGAAAGTATAACAACATTTTTCTTCCAAAACTTCAAGAACTGTTAGAGAAGGGAGGAGAAGAAGCAAGTGATTTGAATTTTCACGAAATCCTTTATATCGCATTGATTTAGGACTCCCAATCGAATGACCTTACCCTCAATCGATTGCCATGTCATGTCAGATTAAATCCAGTTGTCTAAACCTCGTAACAACTCTTTTCTACTTCTCTCAATCAATCACCTGATCGATTCACTTTCAGCTGAATCGATTACCTAATCGATTCACCAAACTTTTGTTTTCTCGCAACAAAGCTCCCAATTGATTGAGCACCTTCCCAATCGATTCGACTTTGAGCGAAAGCTTCTCCCAATCAATTACTCAATTTAGTAATTGATTGGGAGAGGTTGAATCGACTAACCAATTGATTCACCACGCCTTTGTGATTTCTTACAAAATGCCTTAATCGATTATCCAATCGATTGCTCAACCCTAACTTGATTCGAGTTTAGAGTTCTCTTGCCCAACATCTGGTCAAACATGACTTGTTGGGGCTTCCTCACCAAGTGTCCAATCAAACTTTGACCCACTTGGACTTTTCATCTCATGCTAAATTCCGTTGGACTTCCAATCACCCAATGCGGTCATCCTTGACCCGCTTGTATTTTTCTTTGCCTAACCGCAGTTAGGACTAATCATTCGGTAGACTTCCACCATGCCTAACCTCAATTAGAACTTTTCTTTTCCAACACACGATCTCCTTGACCTACCTGGACTTTCTTTTGCTTAACCACAAGTAGGACTTTTCTTTGTCAACGTGTAATCCTCTTTGACCTACTTGGACTTTCCTTTGCCTAACCGTCATTAGTGTTTTCCTTTGTCAACATGCTATCTTTCTTGATCCACTTGAACTTTCCTTTGCTTAACCCTCGAGTTAGGACTTTTCCCCTATCTAACCCTTGAGTTAGGACTTTACCTTTCCTAATCTCCTGTTAGGCCTTTCCTAATCAAGTATTTGATCCTCCACAACCTACTTGACTTCTCTTTGGTATATTGTCAAGTATCCGGTCAACCTTGACCTACTTGACCTCTTCTCACATATTCTCTAAACATTGAAATTCAATCTCGAATGTACTCAAGCTTAATCAAACTAATCAACCTTGACTCGAGAATGAATACACCAACAATCTCTCCATTTTTTGATGTTTGACAATATGTCTAAGTTAGGCTAACTCATATTAGCCCAACTCCCTTCTTCATCTCATGCCAAAAGATAAATGAGGGTTTTCTAACTTGAACCCTGCATTTTCTCTCCCTTTGATATACATCAAAAACTCTTCCCAAGAGTCAATGTATTTAATGCTCAACCTTGAGTATACAACCATTACAATAAAGATTTTTAATCTTCCATTGTCTCTAATGCTTAATCTAGAGCATTCATTATAATGAAGGTTTCCAACATTTCATTGTCTCTTTATCCTTATAAAAAAAAATCATTCCATTAAATAGAATCTCTCCCTCAAAGCATGCTTTAATTTCTATCATTGCACCAATAATGATTTTAGTTTCTAAATCTTTAGGAAAACTCAAAATGAAGTCTTGAGGTTAATAATTCAATCTTGAATCTAAACCTCTCCTCACTTCCATATTGTTCACCATAAACCTCTCCCTTTTCATTTTCACCAAGGAAATTTCTCTAATATACTTATACAAGTATTTCAGAAGGTTAGGGATGTCAACTAAATGTGGGTTAAATGACTAAAATTAGACTATTTCAGTTGAAATTAGCAATTCCCAATCCATTGATAACTATCTTCAATCAATTAAAGTGTCTGCATCAATCATCTAATCGATTCAGAGTAGTTCTGTGCTGAGAAAATGGCTTACCAATCAATCAAGTTGGAATTTAATCGATTACAGTCTGTCTCAATCGATCACTCAATCAATTAAGTCATGTCTCAATCAATCACCTAATCAATTAAGCTATGTCCCAATCGATCACCTGATCGATTATCATATCTGATTTTTCTGATTTCAATTTTAGACCGAAATTCAAAAAATTCCTAAATAATTCTATGATTTTCCAAAAAATCATAAAATTTTATGTAGACATTATTTATGTCATATACTATTATGGAAAAATAGTTTTCTATGAAAATACCTTTAATTTTAAAATATTGACATAAAATTAGAAATCATTAAAAACTTCAATGTTTCACTCTATTTTGTATCTAACTAGTCAATGGTGACTCCTATTGAAAGATAAATTTCATTAAGGTTTTCCAAAATAATTTTGAAATAATTTTCAAAAGAAAATTTCTAACCATGATCTTTGGGCTAAACACACATGATTTGTACACTTACTTTCCTCATGATTGAACTTCACATAATTCTTTGTTTTGATGATACTAAAACTCAAAAAGATGTACTAAATCAATATCTTGAGTTTTGTTCATCTTCCTAACATCTAATTTATATCTAATGTGTCTCAATACACATATAAGTCAACCTTATGATTTTTGTGGGATGTAAATTAGGTTTTCCCTAACTAAGGGTTAATGTATTTTTAACTAGGAATTTAAGCTTTGATCATCTAACCTAGGATGTCAATTGATGTCATTGTACTTAATTTCAAGAAATTTAAACAATGCATGTAAATGATTATGGCATACATCAAATGAGTATTTTTTTAAAAGAAAAATTGCCATAGCTAAATGATGTATGTATGACATGGCATATAACATTTTTTATATGAGTATTAATGCAAGATATGATGTCATGGAAGGTGATGGACATACAAAAAATGATCATTCTAGAAAAAAAAAATACCTAGATTTACATCTACGTTCCAACCTTAACTAATTGCTAAGCCAAAAATAAACCTAAGTTTGCCTTTTTCTCCCTAGAAAGTGTTAAAAAATCCCAACTTGACATTTCTTTGACTTCTATCCTATTTGTGCCAATTTGATCAAGCTAAATACTTCAAATTTTATTGGCACACTTTTACTCTTCAAGAGTAAAAATCAACCTTTTATTTTCAAGATGTAACAATACCTTGAAAATTCCCTAAAGTGGCAAATTCATCACGGTTGAATCAACTACCCTTTCAATTAAGGTTGGCATAGTCTAACCCCACCTAGGATGCAAATAACACACTCTAAGTCTTAGAAATCCAAAATCTATTGGTACTCCTTGTTGGGACATTTGACACCGGCTAAAGGGGGGTGAATAGATGGTCACCCACATTCGTCGCTCCTACGTTATTAGTGCATAGCAGAATACAAAGAAACAATAAGGAAACTTAACCTAAAACAAAAAATAAATACAACAAACCTAACATGTTTGTTTATGTGGTTGAAGATTAGGGCTCTAACTCCATGGTTATCCGTAAAGTGGATGATCCCTGTGATCCGTCGGTGGATCAATCCTTGAAACTTCGGCTAGCTCAAACTCTGATTCTTGGTGGAGAAACATCACAACAACTTTTCTGAGACCTCTCGGATGTGCTTGAATTGCTCTTGAGTTTGAGAGACTCTAATAGGGGTTAACCACCTCTATTTCGTCAACCTTTCTTAAGCTTCCCAAGATCTCTTATATAGAACTCGGGTGTAAACACCCCAGCAATGTTTCCGCCACCAGTCGACTGCTAAGTATGTCAGTTGACTTGTCCATAATAGAAATATGACCATTATAACCTAACGAATCTTTACCAGTTGACTGACCAATCGATTGCTTCACACACCAATCGACTGGTCAGTCAACTAGCCTTCACAGTCTGAATGAACAGAACTTTCTGTTCGCTCCCTAGTCGACTGCATAGTCGATTGAACCACCAGTCGACTACTCAAACCCTCACATGGGGTTTTACCCAGAGTACAATCACTCACTACACTCGTCCTTTCCCACACAACTTGACATTCCTTCTAGCCATCTTCCCTCAGCCTTGTATCCCTCGGATGCTTCTCCATTCTTCACGTCTTGTCTTTTAGATGCTTCCATCGGCCTTGTTCTCGTTGTCGGGTCTTCCATGCACTTTAACCTAACCTTCTAGCCTCCTCTATTAGCCTTGCATCCCTCAGATACTTTCGCATCCTTCACACCTTGCCTTTTGGAGCTTTCATCAACCTCGGTCCTGATACACCCACAAGTGTATTGGAAATATCGAAGTAATATAAAAGATTAGCATATCCACAGAGAATTGGATTCTAAGCACTAGCAAGTGTGCTCACGTAGAGTAGCTAGATTAAGTGTTGAGTTGTGACAAAAGTTAGTGATACAAAGGAAAACAAAGAAGTAAGGAAACTAAGGAAAAATTAAATTCTAAAGATGTGTCTTGAGTGTGATTTCATTGTGTAAAATGATTGATACAAGATTATTAATTAATCCCTAATTTCTATTCCTAAATTCATAGGGATCCTACATGTATACCTAACATATCCAAACAGAGCGTAAGTTATTCCTACTTAGGTCCCTAATGATAGTAAGAAGGGAGGCTAATTTAGAGAGTCCGGTTAAAGGATTACCCTTATCACTAGGGCTCCCCGGTCGTACTTCTCTAGATTAACATAAACTCTTCCTAACATTGGGTTAAGAAAGAATGTTAAGCAAAAAGAAAACCTTACACGGTTATTCTTCTTACCAGAATTTCTCCCGTGGACAACTGTGAGTAGGGATGTCCTCTGTCACCAAGGCCCCTTCCACACGTATCCATGGGTTACTAATCCATTCAAAGATAACCATATATCATGTACATCATGTATATTAGTTCAAATACACATAATATTCCATTGTACAATTACATTCAATTCATGACAAAGAAAATTGTACAATGTTTCAAAATTTTATCATATGAGATCCCATCTATCATTCTTGGACTCATCTAATCAATCTTACACATAGAACTCATCCATTAATGAATTCACGAGTCTTCATCAAGAAGGGATTACAACTAATATTAAAGAATAACAATCAATCACTCTCTCACAATTATATCTCACACACAAGAACACAAGAACTACTCAAGACTCATGAAAAGAAAACCAAGAAGAGAAAGAAGAAATAAGAACTTATCTCCCAATGTCCCTCTCTTTGAAATCCTCCAAGAATCATCATCTTCAATCCAGTCTTGCGTAGGAATCGCTCTTCGAAGCCTTTGAAACGTCTTGAAAATACCTTGAAGCCTTGGTGGTTCACCCCAAAGG
>JBAMIE010000063.1:8843122-8854394 GCA_037177295.1 Kaempferia parviflora
CAATTACCTCTGTGATAAATTTTGAATAACTATCTTCAACTGGATACTTCTTGCTAGCATAAAAAAGCATGTGCTCTGTTAAAAAAAAAACACAAATCAGTGATGATTTTGGACTCCAAGGAAAAATTGTAATCAAAATAGAACGATTATAGTTCAAAAATGACAAACAAGAATAATTGAATACTCTTAACTGACTATTTGAGTCAAGGAAAAATTGTAATCAAAATAGAATTATTATAGTTCAAAACATAGCAAACAAGAATGCTTGAATACTCTTAACTGACTATTTGAGTCAAACACAATTCTCCAAATAGAAATAGACATGATACATGCCTACTACACAAAGTTATAAATGATCTCATATCCAATAACATATTTTTTACAATAGCAAGAAGCCTTTTTCTTCTGACAGTTGACTTTTTTTTCTAAAGTCATCACTTACTAAATATCCTGCTCTAGAGCTTTGCAGTGAAATTCCGCACACAGCATGGTAATATAATAAATTCCAACAAAATATTTTTCATTAAAGTTTGTCTAAAGCCCTAAGAAGATTTCCTAATTAATCTCGTAAATTTACGGCAAAATACTCTTTTGGTCCAGAGGGCCGGCACCATACTTCTGTTGTTAGAGATCTCCAATCTTACAATTTACATTATAGTATACAATGAGGAATATGTTATTCTAAATTAATTTGTATCTGAAAGAACTAGGACTGGTTCATCTTTTTCAATGTTTGAATCTACGAATAACTAAGCAATTACTTTGTTTGACTAAGATATTTCTGTAGGAAGAGGAACAAGGATAAGATCTCAAAATGTAACATCCAAAGAAGAAAAGCCTCTGGTGGAAAATAATTTGTCATATATATCACCTTGATGGAGGTTAGATAGACTTATAGGCTATGTTTGGTAGGTGGGATAGGATTAATGGTGTGATATGGGAGTGTTTGGTAGGTGGGATAGGATTAATATAGAGATTAATGGTGTGATTACTTATACTATGGGGAGCCCATGATTATTTATCACACCATTAATCCCTACACCATTAATCCTATCCCACTTACCAAACACATCCATAGTATATAAGACCTTACACATGATTTTTCGGTAAATTGTAGCTCCTATATTTTATATGACTCTCAGTTTTAATTCAGTATTTCACTAGTTTGATCAATTCAAACCGCAGCAGATTTCAACCAAAACCTGCTTGCTGGATTGTAAACCGCAGCAGACTTCAACCAAAACCTGCTTGCTGGATTGTTGCCATCGACATATTGATGTGTTCGAAGAAATTTCACTAGTCATATATTTCACTGTTCCAGCCAAATACCGTGGATGGTCAAGCCACCAGTAAACGAACGGACGTGCGCACTCTTCGGAGAGATCGTTGGTGAGGAGGATGAGAGGGATCTGAAAATCACTTCAACATAGACTTAGACCGACGCTAAGGAGGGATCTCGGCAGGCCACTCTAACGCCCAAGTTAGGATTTGCTTGAAGTATAAAACTAGAGGAGTAGAAAGAGGGAGCTTAGTAGAGCCAAAGAGATTTAGAATCCTTTGTACTTTACCTTCTTTAAGGTTTATATAGTTGTCAGAAGAGCATCTCCATGTGCATTCTCCTTCATCATCCTCGTATGAGCCAAACCAGATCCGACAAGCATTAGTTGTCTCTCCATTCACCAAGTGTCACGTGTTTGAAAGAGGACATCTAGAAGACCAGATCCGACAACCACTTGACCACCTCTCCATTCATCCCGTGACACGTGTTCTGAAATATTCACGGTCGTTGTCCGTATCTTCGAAAATGACCTCATCAATGAGACGATTATGCTACGTGCCCCTCACATGTGTCTAGTGGGCCAATGTAAGGTGTGGGTCTGATCCGAAGATGAGAAAATGAGGTAGATGTTGAGTGGCCTTAAGAAAAGACGAAGTCGAGGTCGACGCAGGGAGGATGTCAGAATCTAAGGTCGAGACCGGAATGATGTCGACGACTGAGGTCAAGACAGGGGTAATGTCGGCGACTGAATGTTGAGACATGGATGATGTCTAGATCTGAGATTGAGACATGGATGATGTAGACAAAGACTGAGACAGGGGTGATGTTGGCGACTGAGATTGAGCCATGAGAATGAGAATGTTAGAATATGAGGCTGAGACATAGATGATGTCGGCGACTAAGGCCGAGACAGAGGCGATGTACTGAGATTGAGGCATGGAGGATATCGGGATATGAGGCTGAAACATGGATGATATTAGGATTTGACGCCGAAATAGGATGACACCGGAGTCTGAGGTCGTGGCGTAATAGCTGACTTTTCCTTGAACAAACTCGAATCTTTGGGATGAGTGTATTAAGCGGTTCGATTAGACTCGAGTTCCATCTCGGTTGGGCTTGATTCCCTTTGGGTCACGTTTGACCCATCTTAACTTTGATGGACAACTTTCGACCACATGGGACACGTGGAGGCTGCATGATTATGTTAAATCACAATCCTCCCCTTCAAGTCTATAAAGGTGTAGTCACTGGGTTGTGCACATCCACCTACCAAGCTTATCTTTTTAGAGTGTTAAGCTTAGGTGTTGGCATGTCCTTAGGATAGTTGGTCAAGTTATGGTCATCGGGGAGATAAGTCGTCACATTTAATGAACACGATATGTGAGATCGCGTATCATCCTTATGACCGGCGCGTCGTACCGTCGCATTAATGGCCGATATGTGGCATTCATCTCAAGTCGTGAGAGCACCTTACCTTATTAATTGCTAAGGAGTGCGACAGTGTTGTTGCTGATGTAACTCTAGATTCAACGATGATGGTGTGTTGCTGCCTATTTGGTCTTGGCATCCGTCGGTTGTATTTGAACCATCACGAAGATCGATGTGTCACTTCGTAACTTGCCATTGCTGCACTTTAATGGGGAGAGATTATAACGCTACTATACGGTCACCAAGGTATATTAGGTTATCAAAAAGCGACGCTACCTTAATTCGCTTTTGCTGCCTCAAATGCCTTTGTCCTCTTCTCCGCTTTGTCATCTTTCTTCTTTTGTGCTTGACCCTTTCACTCTCCTCTTTCTCTTCTTCGAGTCCATGGCTGCTAATGACCCATCAATCTTTAGTATGAGGCCCAGTGGACCATATATATGAGAGGTGCAGAACTGCAACTTTGGCTCCAGTTAGGCATCCCTTCAGATCACAAGATTCGAATTCTAGCCCCGGAGCATTGGCCACACGTGTCGCCTCTAGGTTAATCACCTGTTTAGATGGCTAGCTAGCAAGTAGCCTTAGATTTTCCATTCCTTTTATTCTTCCAAACTTAGCCACCTACTTCCAACTTTCCCTGTCCTAATTCGCCGCAAATCCCTATCGTTTGTCGTTGAATTGGGAGAATCTCCCAAGACGGCCAAGCCTGAGGCCAAGATCCGAGCTAAAGTTTGGCCCCGGAAAAGGGATCAGACGCCCAGGCAACCATCATTTCTTAGTCCAGTCCAAATGGCTCAGGTTGAGAGTTGGAAATTAGCGATCGAGGCCGCGACTTCTAAAAAGCATAAATCAATCCGGCCTCCAAAGGAGGGCATTTTGGCACCATGATCGATAAAGAGCTGCCCTCCTGAGGCAATCATTAAGGAAAAAGCTGGGGCATCCAAGGCTTTGTCAGCCAAGTCACTACTCCAACATCAGCGAGTGTAGTTGAATTCCAGCGGCACGACTCTTCGTCTTCTTAGCAGTCGTGACCAAGCTCTAGCTCTGTCGTGCAGCCCCGGGCTCATTGGTGTGAGGAGGCCAAGGGAGCCTAGCCCGACTCGGGGCTTATGAGGCACACGTCATGCCAAACTTAGGCCTCTTGGATCTAAGTGAGAATCTGTTTGGGTCCATCTTGAAGGTATGACTACTTGTTCATACTAACCTGGTAGGGTAGTCTCTAACATTGATATTGTTTGTGTAGTCTAAAGTGGAGAAGAAGGGGTTGCACACCCGGCTTCTCAATTGGTCAAATAGCACAAAAGGATGGAGACTTGAATAGCCGAGCTGGAAAGCTTTAGGAAACTCAATTGAGGCCAGGTTGGGGAGGCTCTGAAAGCAGCGAACAAAGCCAGGTTGAAGAGGCTAGCTAGCGAGGGAGAAGGCCGAGGCCAAGATAAAGAAGTGGCGCAAAAGGGCCAAGACGCATTCTAACAGGGTTCATGAGCTGGAGCATGAGCTATCTCATGCCTAAGCTGCAGCACGAGCTTCGGAGATGGCCAAAAAGGCCCAAGGAATTGGCCAAACAGGCCCAGGAAGAACTACTTCAAACCCAACACAAGCTGACCTTAACAAAGGAAAGGTTGGAACTATAGGGAGAGAGAGGTGAAGATGACCTTTGGAGATTGTCCAAGCTGTCGGGCGGGTGAAGAAAGTAGCTAGGAAGATCGGAAAAAGGCCTTTTTGGCTTTTGAAGAATTATATGGCCTGCTCGGACAAAGGACAAGCAACATACTCAAGCATGGGTTCGAAGGTGTCATTTGCCAGTACCTCCGATCAAAGCTTATTCCGAGGGGAAACAAACTGACATTCTTAAACTTGAAGAAAAGTCAAGACGATCTGACTCCAAGAAGGTTGACTAACAGCGCTTTCCACCGCCAATGCTGACTCCACTACTAGTTGTCTTTATTTTTTGTAGTTATCTTTGTGTTGTCTTTGTGTCGCCTCAGTTTATAAAACATTTGAAAATTTGGAAGTAAAATATAAGTATTTTTCAGACATGTTTTGTTTCGTGTGTTTAATGTGTCTTTATTGCGTTTCTAAGTGATGCACGGGTGAGGTCGCGACTAAGGCGATGATTCTTCTGAAAGAGTTAAAGTAAGGAACGGCCAAGGGCTTGACTAAGTAGTAAGACCCGAAATTTACTTGATAAGCGTGAATATTTATAAGGATGACAGAACGATGGTACCCAAAATTTGATAGGATAAAGCCATGTGTTGCATTCCAAGGTTGCTTGAGCTCTTTTCCTTGGTTCATCTAAGTAGTAAGACCCGTAATTGAGTCGGTGAGTGACTTGGTAAGGTTCATGCTAGAATGACTCCAACTTCCTAACGTCTCTCATAGGCTTCGGCTATTTTTAAATGAAGTCTTCGACTTGGAAGGAACTAGGGATGGCGTGCTTGTTATACGTCTGACACATACATTGCCGGTAGACCTTAAGTCGCATCTCCGTTCTCTCTAGGGTTTCCGTGACGAGGTCCAATTCAAGGAATCTCTTGTCTGAGTTCTCCCCAACATCTTTGTATGTGTTGATCCGAGATGACTCGAGGTCGATCTCGACCAGGATCATTACTTCTCCGTCGTAGACTAAGTGGATGGAATCATCTCTATACTGTCACGTGGGGTTATTCGATACGCCTAGAGAACTCCACCCAACTACCTTTCACATGGTTAAGCTTCGTCTTCAATCCTCGAACGAGTTCCTCGAGCTATGGGCTCCTCTGGCTCCCAAGTTGCCAAGGTGCTTACTATCTTGGCCAGCTTATCCGCCTTCTGGTTCTCTGCTCGAGGCATCTTTTGTAGGATGACTCCAAGTCAACTTTTAGCTTCTCGAAGGTTTCAGTGTAGCGTCAAAGTCGATCATTACAAATCTCAAAGGTGCCTTCCAGCTACTGAGCCGGTAGCTGCGAGTCCGAGTGGATGATGACTCACGCGGCACTCACATGCCAAGCTGCCTAAAGGCCAGCAAGCAAGGTCGCATACTCGGCCTCATTATTTAAGGCTTATAAGTGGAGTTTTATAATCAGCTGCAAAATATTTCCACAAGGCGAGCACCGTAAGACCCTAATTCCGCTTCCCTTCTTGGTTGTCGATCCATCCACACAGATTTTCCAGGTCTGACGTTTCAGTCAGAAAGTCAAGAAGTCAGCTAAGGATTGGGCTTTGATAGTCGTACTTGGTTGGTACTTAACGTTATACTATAACGAGTTTAGTGGTCCACTTAATCAGGCGTCCAGAAGCTTCTGGATTGGTTAACAGCAGACCCAAGTGCTATTGGTGAGCACAGTGATGGGTGTGAAAAGAAGTACGGTCAGAGTTGGAGGGTGCTAACGCCAAGGCCAACTTCTCCAGTATGGTATAGCAAGTCTCTGCGTCTTTCAATAGATGGCTGGAAAAATAGATGAGCTGTTGAAAATTACCCTCCAGTCGCACTAGAACTGAGCCAAGAGCTCCTTCAAATGCAGACAAGTATAGTCATGGGCCAAAATGGGCAGGTTTGTCAAGCGAAAGCTGGTTTGCAGTTCTCAGCCCATGAGAACTAGGTCGACTTGAGTAGTATTTTGAAAAATGGAAGGTTCTTTGCGACTGATTGAGAGATGAACCACAACAACGTAGTAATTTGCCCGATCAGCCTCTAGACCTCTTTACTACTTCTCGGGGGCGCCATATTCTGTAGGGATTGAATTTTCACAGGATTGGCCTCTATTCCTCGCTCTGTGACAATGTAGCAGAGGAAACGACCACTCTTGACTCTGAACAAGCATTTGGCCAGGTTCAACTTGAGGTCATGCCTTCGTAAGGTGTTGCATGTCTCCTCGACGTCCCTGATCAGCCCACACCGACTTGATCAATATGTCATCCACATAAACCTCGATGTTACGGCCGATTTGGTGCTTGAAGACCCAATCCATAAGCCGTTGGTAGGTAGCTCTTACATTCTTTAGCCCAAACGACATAACTGTATAATAGAAAGTCTCGTTAGAGGGGAAGAAACTAACGTTTTCTTGGTCATCCATGACCAAAGGGATTTGATGATATCCTTGATATGCAAACAGCATGTAGATGAGCTCACAGCCTAAGGTTGAGTCCACTAGTTGATCGATCTTGGGGAGCGGATAGCAGTCAATGGGGCAGGTTTTGTTAAGGTCACGGAAGTCGATGTAGACTCGTCACTTGCCTCTCGGCTTGGATACTAAGACCACGTTCGCTAGCCAAGATGGGAATTGGACCTCGTGGATATGGCCCGCCTCCAGGAGCTTGATAACTTCGCTACAACTCACTTTATCTTGTTCGGGTGAGAAGTGTCACTTCTTTTGCCGAACAGGCTGAGGCTCTGGAAGGATGTTAAGGCAATGCTCCATCACGGTGGGTGTCACGTCGATGACTTCATGAGGCAACCAAGCAAAAACATTATTGTTGCGAATGAGACTGGTGATCAGTCTTTCCTTAAGCTCAGCTACCGAGTCAGCCACTATTTGAGTGACACGGTCAGGTTGGCCCATACGATTTGACCTTGCTCCATTTCATGGATCAGCTTAAGGACGGGCACTTCTTTTAAGGAGTGTACTTCCTAGTCCTTCGTGCTTTCTTGAGGTCGGTTTGGACTATCTTATGTAGCATTTGTGAGCAGTGTTATGATCTCCACTGACAAAGCCGACTCGATCTGCGACCAGGAACTTCAGTTTTTGATGAAAGGTACAGACCACCACGTAGAATGAGTTGAGAGTCGGCCTTCCAAGGATAATATTGTAAGAGGACGGAGCATCTACCACCATGAAGATGGTGCTTCAGGTTCGCCTTAAAGGTTCCTCACCTAGTGAGAAAAGGAGGTTGATCTGTCCAGGGTTGTACCTCATGCCATGTAAATCTAAACAAAGTGGTTGACATGGGTTGTAGCTCCTCGGTTGATTTGAATTCAATCAAAAGCTTCTTTGTACAGCACATTCACTCTCGTGTCCACGAACACTCTTGTCACGTGGTAATTAGTTATGGTGGCACGGATTACTAAGGCATCATCATGTCATCGTGTGGGGTGACAACTCCTTTTAAATCTTGGGGCTCGAAGTTTATAAGAGGATCACTCTCTCAACCTCCTACAAGTGCCAACACTATAATTCTCCAATCTTCATCTGTGAGCCTTCGAATCTCCATTAGTGGAGCCACCCGAAATCATGTTGATGTCGCCTCGATGGGCAACGTTGTCCTGATGATCTTGGCAATGATCTCAACAATTGTCTCAGCGATCGTCAAAATGGTCGTTATGATGATATGAGGAGTGTCGCCGAGGTGGTTCTGGCTCTCATCTAGGGACCAAATCGGCGAGGTGGTTCTGGCTCTCATCTAGGGACCAAATCGGCTCTATGCCGGTTCGATTGATCTCCCGAGTCATCACACCTAGTGTACGCCTGATAGTCGTGGGCAATGTTCTCTCACCTTGGTTTCGTTCCCTTATGCCTCAGTTGACTTCTTGAACAAGCTACCAACACTCTTGAGTGTCATGAGCGTACAACTGGTGATAAGAACAGAAACGGACCAACTTCTCCTGGAGCGGCTGGCTTGGCCCCTCCGCGGATGGGGAGTCGAGTCTACGGCTTGCACCACTCGTTCTTCTATACGAGTTGCGAAGTAGTTAAGGAGTTGATGGGATATCTTGTTCCTTAATGGAGGTTTAATAGGCTTCTTGTCCAGCTGAGGGGCTGTGATGGGTCGCCCCTGAGGGGCTGTGTATGTACTTCTCGGTCCATTCCAACAGTCATTCGTAGTTCACTGGAGGCTTCTTCACCAGGGATCTAAACCTCATCAACCAGACCTTGGGAGAAAGCACTAGTTACGATCTATAAAGGGGTTGGTGGGGCATCCCAAATGACTCGATTGAATCACTAAATGTAATCTCGGAGGGATTTCCGAGAATTATGCTTCATGGTGAACAAGTTAAGAGGTGTCTTTTGATACCTCTTATTGCTAGCGAATTGGTGTAGAAAAGCGGCCTTAAAGTCGTCAAAGAAATTAATGGAAGAGGCAGGGAGCTGATTGAACCACCGTTGGGTCGAGCGTGACAAGGAAGTCAAGAAGACTCACCACTTAACACCATCAGTGTATTGATGTAACAAAGAAGCATTTTCGAAGTGACACAGATGATCTTCCGGATCCGACGACCTCGTGCGGCAACCGAAAATGACGAGGCAATTCATGTTGGAGGACTTCTCTAGAGAAGGGTGTTCCCCGGACATCGCCCTCGTTGAAGGATGACGTTTTTCCTTTGCGGTCGCGAGCCAACTCCCTGCTGGTGACACAAGCAAATCTTCGTCAGGGAGGGTTGCACCCTTGTTGATTGGGACAATAGAAACCCCTATGAGGGTGTGACATCTTACTCGGAGGAGACGAAGCGCCTACTAAGGGAGGAGGGGCTCCCACTAATGGCGGTTGTAGGAGTGGGTGCTGTCGCAATATTTCTTGTATCGCCATGGAGACAAGTTGATTTTGATGTCTTCTTGTGGCCATTGCCCGCTGCAGCTTTTTTCTCCGACTGAGTCGTAGTTAGTAATTCTTCTAGTGTTAACTATCGTAGCGTCTTGGCATAGAGTTTCCCATAGACACTGCCAATTTGTTCTTGCCAAATATCATAAATGGTCAAGCCACCGGTCAACGAACGAACTGACGTGAGCTCTCCGAAGATCATTGGTGAGGAGGGTGAGAAGACCTGAAAATGACTTTAACATAGAGTTAGACTAGCACCAGTAAGGGATCCCAATAGGTCATTCTGACGCTCAAGTTAGGATTTGCTTGAAGTACAAAACTAGTAGAGGAAGGAGTAGAAAGAGAGAGCTTAGTGGAACCGAAGAGAGTCCAAAATCATTGGCACTTGCCTTCTCTAGGGTATATATAGTTGTCAGAAAAGCATCTCCACATCAAATGTTGCATTCACCTTCATTACCAGATCCGACAGCCTTTAGTTGCCTCTCCATTCAACAAGTGTCATGTGTTTGAAGGAGAGCATCAAATCAAATCTAAAAACCACTTGGCCACCTCTTCATTCATCCGTTGCCACGTGTTCCTGAGTAGTTGTCTGTATCTTCATGGAAAAACGGCCTCATCAATGAAGTGGTTACACTGCCTCCTTATCCACATGCCCCTCACGTGTTTTTAGTGGGACAACATAGGGTGTGAGCCTGATCTGAGGATGTGAAAATGAGGTCGATGTTGAGTGGCCTTGAGGATAGACGAAGTCAAGGTTGAAGCAGGGAGATGTCGGGATCTGAGCCTGAGACCCAAATGATGTCGGCAAAGGCTGAGACAAGGGCGATGTTGGGATTTGAAGATAAGACATTGATGATGCCAGGATGTGAGACTGAGACATGGATGATGTCGGCAATGGAAGCCGAGACAAGGGCGATGTTAGCGACTGAGATTGGGGAATGAAGGATGTCGGCATATGAGGTGAGACATGGATGATATCTGCCACTAAAGGCCTAGATAAGGGCGATGTTAATGACTGAGACCGGGACATAGAGGATGTCAGGACTCGAGACTGACACATGAATGATACTAAGATCTTGAGCCGAGTCAAGGATGATGTGGTGTATGAAGCCAAGATGTAATAGCAGACTTTTCCTTGATCAAACTCGAATATGTGGAATGAATGTATTGAGCGGGTTCAATTAGACTGGAGTTCCATTTGGGTTAGGTCTGATTCCCTGTGGGTCACGTTTGGCACACCTTAACTTTAACTGACAGTTCAACATGACTTCTAACGATATAGGGCACGTGGAGGCTCCATGTGATTCCGCCACATCAATCACCTCGATGGAGGTTAGATAGATTTATAATATATAAGGCTTTGCACATGATATTCAGTAAGTTGTGGCTCCTATATTTTATATTTTTTATGTCTCTCAGTTTGACGATATGAAATTATAACAAATATCTATATCAAACGAGGAAAAAGAAGACCTAAAAATACTTAGTTAGCAAAAATAAATAAGATAAAATTTATTTAAATATAAATGATGATATAGTAGGGGATAGAGTCCAATGACATAGAAGGATTCATATAACCAATCTCACCTAGTGGGATAAGGCTTGGTTGTTACTGTTATATATTTCTCCATCTAAATTCAGTATTTCACTAGTTTGATAAATTCAAATAGCAAACGACTTCAACCAAAACCTGCCTGCCTGATCGTTGTCATCGACATATTGAAGTGAAGTCATGCATTCCAACAAAACATTTTTCATTAAAGTTTGTGTAAATCCATAAGAAGATTTCCTAATTAATCTCATAAGTTTACGGCAAAATGCTCTTTTGGTCCAGCAGACCAGACCAGCACCATACTTCTGCTGTGAGAGATCTCCAATCTTGCAATTTACATTATAGTATAGTATACAATGCTGTGACTTAACCTTTCTTGTCCAATTTTCTTTTCTAGGATTCAAGGATTAGGAGGAGTGGGAAATAGAGGAGTAATTTGAAAAGCTACATTTGGTAACACCTCTTCTTTTTATATCTCCTTCATATTTGATAATAATTTC
>JBAMIE010000063.1:8863594-8874210 GCA_037177295.1 Kaempferia parviflora
ATAATAATTTTAATTTCAAGAAAAAGTAATCATACCTAATCAAACCAAACAGTATTATTGGAATGGCTAAACTCATTCTCATCCCAGTTTACTATTAAACCCATTCTCATTCCCATTCCTACCTCTCGAACCAAACGCCACCTCATATGTTGTCATAAGGGAGGAGATGCAGCCCGATTTTCGTCAGACAGGGACTCCTTCGAGGCGTGACGCAAGATAGACTTACCCAAAATCTGAAGAATTCAGAGGGCGAAGTGCAAGTTGTTCAAGACATGCCCGTGTCCCGGCCAACTGAAGAATAGAGATACAAATACACCCGAGAGGAAAAATGAAACCACTCGAGTTGTTGCATACCTTCCCTCGAATCTGAAACAAGGATTGGTTGCTTGCCTCTCGGGCAACCATGATGTCTTTGAATGGTCGGCTCCAGAAGTCACTAGAGTCTCCCAACTGTGATAGTACACCAACTCAACACACTTTAGAGGTCCAGCCAATCAGACAGTAGAAAAGACATTTTGGGCCCGAGCAAAACAAGAGAATTCAAGCAGAGATCGCTAAGTTATTCGAAGTAGGGCACATTCGGGAATTCTAATTCCTAACTTGGTTGACCAATGTGGTGTTAGTGCCCGAACCAGGAAACAAATGATGAGTCTGTGTTGACAACAAGACGCTCCCGAAGGACTGCTATCCTCTTTCCCACATCGATCAACTGGTAGATTCGACATGAATTCATTTGTATGCAGGCGCATATCAACGCTATCATCAAATCTCTTTAGCCTAAGATCAAGAAAAGGTCAATTTCATCACCACTGATGGGTCCTTTTGTTATAATGTTATGTCATTTGGACTAAAAAATACAGGAGCAACTTATCAATGATTGATGGATCAGATCTTTAAGCATCAAGCCAGGAGGAATATTGAAGTATATATGGATGACATCCTAATCAAAACTGCGCAAGTTGAGACTTTGATCCAAAAACATTGAAGAAACTTGCAACACGCTGAGGCGATATGGACTCAAGCCGCACATAATGACTAAATGGGGGAATCAAGGCTAATTTAGAAAAAATTCAAACACTCCAAAACATGACTCCTCGCGATCTCTGAGAAACACATAAGCTAGTTGGCCGTATCACTGCCCTCTCGGTTTTGATCGGTCGATCGAAGTCTGCCTTTTTCAAAGTACTCTGAAAGGTCACTCGATTTGAGTGGCTTAGAGCTGCGACATGATCCCAAGTACCTAAAACGATTGTCGCTTCTTTCTAAGCCAATGGTAGGAGAAAGGCTCTGGGTATACTTATCTACAACCGAAGGAGTAATCAGATCGGTCTTGATACTATAAGAGGGTAATATACATCACCCCATTTATTTTTCAAGTCATTTATTGAAGGATGCAGAGAGCAGATATACCACATTAGAGAAACTAGCCTTGGGGTTAGTCTTGATTGCTCGACGATTGAGACCTTATTTCTTGTATCATTCGATCACGACCCTCACCAACAATACTCTTCATTGAGTGTTAACCAAGCAGAGTCTTTAGACTATGGAGTTGAGCGAATATGGCACCAGTATCAGCCTCTGACGACCATTAAAGCTCAAGCCCTATAAGATTTCTTAACTGAAATTCAAGGTCAAGAGTAAGAAGGAACCTGGAGGATCTTTGTGGAGTCACCAAGCAAGGTAGTGGAGTATTGTTAATTTCATCCCGAGACGATGTACCCCAACTATGAGTTCGGCTGAATTTCCAGGCCTCCAACAATGAAGTCGAATATAAAGCCTCGCTCGAAGGACTCCAAGAACCAAACGAGTCGGTGCTTGCCAAGTCATCATCCACTCGGATTCACAGTTGGCTGCTCAATAGTTGGAGGGAAACTTGAAAGAAAAAATCACCGACTGCGACTCTACGCTAGAGCCTTCAAGAGACTTAAAGCTGATTTTCAAGAAGTTAGTCTTCGAGCCGAGCAGCAAAAGGCGGATGACTTGGCCAAGATGGCAAGCACAATTGTTACGTAGACCCTAAGCTGATTAGATCAATGCAAAGGCAAGTGACACGACACGGGTCATACCGGCGAGGACGAGCGCCCATGTCGCGTTCAGTGGCAGGCCACGACCGTGCCGGCGAGCACGGGCGCCCATGACCTGTTCGGCCGAATGTAACACAGCCCACGGACACAAGCTCGGGGCTTCAAATGCTTGGTCTCAATTCTCCGTTTTTGCTCCTTTTCGTGCCTTATCACAAGAAATACACGAGAGCAGTTCTCCGAAATAGAAATGTATCATAATAAAGCATAAAGAGATGATATCGTGAAATATATAGATACACAATAGGTCAAAAGGTGCGTCAAAACATATCAAAACCCCTATATAAAATACGCACATAAGACGGAATTGGGTTGTCCTATAATCCGCACCCCATGATTCCTCAAGCAGTCTATGGAAGCCCTCGTGTAGTGTCCACATGTTATGGACAAGGGAGCCTCAAATAGATAACTCATACACAACAAGAATTCACCCCAAGTAAGCTTATTCTTAAGCTTATAAGGCTATTTTGGCACTATCCATTTTCTTTTTCTAATTTCCTATTTTTTGTACCGGCCAATCCACCTCAAATAAAGGAGTTTTCTATTAGTGGGATTTTTTGAATTAATCCATCTAAAAAATCATTAGACCGTGGAGTAGAATTTGATATTTGAACCACGCAAATCATTTTGTTAGCATTGTCATTTTATGTTTGTTAGTATCATAATTTAGTTCTGCTAACTGTAACTTGAATAAATACACAAGCACAGCACGAACCGATAACAAGTTATTTGCATGAGAAAGTGAATTTCTAATTTTCATGTCAAGACACTATTCAGCAACCTCAATCACTCCGGTCCACACCACCCATCCCCAACACCAACTATTATGACATCAACCAAAATTTTGATCACTTTTTTTTCTTACCAATGACTGTCTACAACTGTTTATTGGAAGCTCACCTTTCTGAATAACTAGACAGCCTACCACAATTAATATGTTGTTAAGAAACTTCAGCTAGCATTTCAACACTTGTTGGAAAACAAAGACAAGTCAGTTCAAAATGCAAATTGCTACTTGTCAATTTATTGTTGCAAATAATTTCTCTTGTTTAGTGCACCGAGCAGGTCAAGGGCTATACTACTGTTGATGAGAACCATATAAATTTACTATTTTTTTTTTTTTTTTTACTTTTCTACTAACTTTCAAGGTCACTTTGCATAAATAAATTGGCTAAAAAAAATACATAAACACAATAATTACCTGTTTAATTGCATTGAAACAAAGATAGAATGTACTTAATTGCAATTTAATTGCATTAAAAGAATGATGTAAAACACAATCCTCTCATATCAATCAATAAACTAGTCATTATGTTTTCTCCAGAAGAAAAAAGATCTCAAAACCATCAAATTGCGCACCTGTACCAAATTTATGATATGGATGGTTTCTCAAAGATAAATGCCTCTGGAGCTGAAACACAAGTACGAAAATAGTAATCAAAACTGAGCACAATGAATTTTTGGTCTTAATTACTCAAGATATTCGTACGGATATAACACATTTATTGGAGCAAAAGATGATATCGCTCATCCTAAACGGCCCAATATCTGCAGTCCCATGGCAAGATACAGGCAGGTAAATCACAAGGGTATTTTGCCCTAGCGCAGCGGCCCTTGAAAGGGAAGCTCAGACACCCAACGAGGCACATTCATGTGTTTATTATACAAAACGCATGTGGTGAGCACATTATTTGCAGAAAAAGAATTTAGCTATATTTCCAAGAGATCATAATATTTAACAATATCAGGGAAAATATGTAGAATTTGAAGAAAGGAAAATGTAGAAATACCAGTAGAGGATAATCTCACTATCACCAATAACCCTATTAACACCTAATCCTTCCAACACTCAACTCAAACTAGAGCATAGGTATTATGTATGCCGAGTATATTGCAATAGAAACAAGACAGACTAGAGAATGTAAACAAACTCATAAACATACAAATAAAAGAAAAAATTATTGCATATAGGCAAAACAAAACTTGAAGATGTAACTGAACACATAGATTATAATCTCTTAGATTTCGAGCCGGAGTTTCAGTCCTTGACAAGAACACTACAGTTTCGGTATCGTATCGTACCGTGCTAATATCATTTCGGTATTTTTTTAATATAAAATATATTAATAAAAATAAAAAAATAAATTAAATATGAAAAAAATATTAAAAATTAAAAAGACATGTGATAAATAAATAAATTTTCTTATATATTTTAGAATTAAAATAAATAGTATATATTAAATAATAATTTTATTAGGGTTTAATAAAGTTAATTTAGATTATGCCTACTATAATTAGAAGTTAATTGAAATTATTAAACTAAGTTTTAATTAAAAATAAAGACACTTGCACGCAATCCAACTCGCGCAACCCCTTCGGTGATTAAATTAATTATATTTTTAAAATTAAAATAAATAAAATATATAATTAATTAGATAATTTTATTATGATTTAATTAAGCATCTTTAAATTATCTCTTTTATAATTAGGAGTTAATTAAGATAATCAACTTAATTTTCAACTTAAACCCTCTAGCCAGCTCATGCGACCCCTCTGCGGCCAAAAGAATCGCATGATCCCTTCGCGGTATTTTTTAAATATAAAATATAATAATTAAAAAGAAAAAATTTTAAAAGAAAAAAATAATTTTTTAAAAAAAAAGAAAAAAAATGGAGATAAAAAAATAAAAAAGAATATTATGTATTTTTAGAATTAAAATAAATAAAATATATAATTAATTAGATAATTTGATTAGAGTTTAATTAAATCGCTTTGGATGATCTCTATCAACCTATGTTTCCAATATTAATTAAAAAAAAACCGTCGCGACCACTAAGGTGGGGTTGCGGGGTCGGGCGAGCCTTGCGGCGCAGGACGCCTCCGCGACAACCGCTGCACCTAGAGTTGGGACGGAACGAAATGTTTCACCCATTTTGAAGGGCTCGGCATGATATTTTAATCCATGTCTTAGATTAATACCAGCTAAAAATGTGTTTGACCTAAGATTAGCACATCAACAAAGAGAGAAGATAAATAGGAAAAAATGAAGTGAAAAGAAAATGAAGACAAATCGAACAAAGCATACAACACCACATAAGACTCAAGAAAGAGGAAAGTACTCGAGGAAAGACCGTTTCTAGATTTAGCAAATTTAGAACATGAGAAATTATAGCTTTATCATTTACTAGAAATAGCAAATGATGATATAGTAGAAGAAAAAATTTATCATCTATATTATCATATTTTATCGTTATTAGAATGGTTTAGCAACGATAAAATATGATAATATAGATGATGATATAGTAAGAGATAAAGTTCAATAACGTAGAAGGATCCATACAATCGACCCACCTATGAGGATAAAACTTAGTTATTGTTGTTGAAGTATATTTATAAATTAGAAATTATATTTAATTTGTTTTCTATTTTTCAAACAATCGTAATTTTTTTCTCCTACACAAACAAAGGAGAGAAAAATTAACCATAGGTTTTTTCTTCTCTTGAAGGAGGGAAACATTAACCATCCTTAAAGAGATCAAGAGGCTTTTTTCTCCATGTTTATCCTCGTAGATAAATGAAAGAGGGAAAAAAATCAAAGAAAAAAGAGGAAAAGAAAAAAAAAACATTCTTAAAGAGGTTTAATGAATTTTTTTCCTCAATATTTACACTCGTAGAAGGATGGAGGGAAAAAATAAACAATAAAGGGAAAAAAATTAATTAGCAAAGGGAACAAAATAGAATTAGAATTAACTGTGTAAAAAATTTAAAAACAATAAATTCCACAAGCTGACCAACACTATTCGGCATTTTATACGTTAATTGAGACGAAGGAATCCTACAACATTTATAGAGAGCTTTCTTGGACACAAACAAGAAAGAAATGTGTCACAAATATAAAAGAACAAAAAAATATAATTGCGAGATGTTGGAATTGAGGGGAGACGTTGACATCATGTGCCTTCCCTAGAGGATTTTTCTTATTTGTAAAACAAACTCTAGCAAAATAGTTTTGATGCTATGTTAACCTCTAACAAAATAATAAAAAATTTAGATAAAAGAAAAGAAATGACTCCGTACTGAAATGGCATGAATTAATAATCTTCTTGAAAATTCATTGATAGAGTATTATCTATAAAACTCAAGTGTCAAATGGAGCTTTTACATCTCAACTTTCCATGCCTAAACACATGCATATAGTTAGCCGACTCCAACTACATGAACCTCAACTTATAGTTAGTGGTGTTGATGGTTTATTGTGTCATACAAATATAGTTGTCAAAATTTGTACCTTGCCCTTCATAATTAATTCCAATTTATCAAGTATTCTAAGAAAAAAAATGCTTTATCACAATTTTTCTTCCGAATCAAGAAAAATTTTAGAGTGTGTTTGATTTGAGCTATTTTCCTTTTCATTTTCTAAAAAATTGCATTTTTTTCATTTCTTAGAGAATGACAATTTGTCATTCTCTATTTTTCTAGAAAATATTATATCTTTTCTAAAAAATAAATATGGAAAATGCAAACCAAACACTATTTTTTAGAAAATGTGCGTTTTCCAGAAAATGAAAATAGAAAACATGTCAACCAAACACCCCCTTAGTTTTGCATGTCGCATTTCCAAGGCAGAACTGAACCATGTCATGGACGGAGAAGAATATTCTTGATCAGAGTTTGGTTGGATAAAATAATCATCTAAAGAAAATCATCCGATATCATAGAATCGTCATATTATAAAAATTGCAGCATGCAATAAATTCAATACAAATGTTTCCAACACATAAATTAGGCAGTGGGATATATTGAGAAATAAAAGATAAAACCAGCACCTGCGACATTCGCCAACCATCAGAGAGTAGATTATTCTGATTCTCTAAAGAAATGAACATCGTCTTAAAATGGCAATTCAAATATTCAATAAGATAGCCAAACACAAAAAAGCATGACATTGGTTCAGAGTCGCTTACCAGAATCAACAGCTTTTATTTCCCTAAGGGTAGCATCAGGAGACATCAAAGGACAGATAAAAAATTGAGCAAATCTGCAAAATACATAACAGAGGAAAAGCAGAGAAAATAAAAGGTTAACATATCTTGTTAATCGAGAAATGCAGTCA
The DNA here is from genome assembly GCA_037177295.1 of Kaempferia parviflora. Classification (NCBI taxonomy): domain Eukaryota; kingdom Viridiplantae; phylum Streptophyta; class Magnoliopsida; order Zingiberales; family Zingiberaceae; genus Kaempferia; species Kaempferia parviflora. Next base: position 8,870,789 of record JBAMIE010000063.1, read on the forward strand.
GAGTACTGAGTAACCCTACTGATGTTGGACCGCAAACTCTACATAATTCTTTCTCAAATCTAAGTTCCTAATCAGATCCATCTGATCTGGTCAGATCTCACAGGTAAGATTCCTTAAAAAACCACCACTTAACCTTCTCTACTAGGATCATAGTCATCTCTACATCCTGCGGCAGTTGATAAACCCTTGTCTCGGGGAGGGGTACTAGAGAGGATAATTATTCAACAAACCCATGTCTCCTCCATGATCTTCCTCTTCTCTAAATTAAATATACTTTTCCAAAAAAACAGTCTAGTTAAGTTGTAGAATATGAACATCTCACCATATACAGGTTAAATTTCAATGACAAGAACCATGGGCATAATGCACATATTTGACTTGAAACTTGCATTGGCATTAGTTGCTAGTTGCATGGTTTCATTTGTTACATTTATTGAGACTTTAGATACATAAATTGATTCCTTTACTACCAACTTGAGCTTCTGGGTAAGTGGTTAGTCAATCATCTCTAGCATAGTATCATAGCAGAGCAGAGATGGATATCCAAAGTTTTGAATCCTACCTATGTCAAAAACAATTATCTCAAAAATTTATGTGTTGGATTTGCGGCAAATGAGTATATTCATTCACACGTAAAAGAAGAGTATTGAGAAAATAAATATATAAATTGGTTTCTTGCCTAATAGTTTGAGCTCTATAAATGGATATCCAATCATATCTAATAATGTTCTGAGTGATGATGTAAGATATCGCAATAAATAATAATTAAATAATAATTGTTATCGGAGAACTAGCGATATTGAAAATTTCGGGGATTTTTAGAAATTTTCTGGGATTTAATTGGAGGTCGTATGACATGTTTTATAGGGATATCCTATTGGGCATAAGAAAAACATGTTTTGAATACCCAAATGTTTGAGTTGATTGAGGAATAAACTTAGGTTTTGATTTGCCTAAACCTAAGTTTAAATTATAAATACTAAACCTAATCTTCTTTCTCCGATATCTCCCGCCGATTCCCTCCCGATTAGTCTTCCTCTCCTCACATCGCGCCGACGTCGCGATCTCCTCGTCCTCAATTTGTCGTCGCCGGAGCTACTTGAGACTGGCCAGCCTTCACCCGGTGTTCCTCTCCCTTAGGTTTCTCCTCCTCTCCGTCGAAATTCCCCGACGCCGCCTACTGTCTCCTCTCTTCCTGCCTCGCGACGCCGACCCCTATACTCCTCTTCAGCGTTGACCACCCAAGCTCCGATCAGGATACCCAGAGCTTAACGGAAGCTAAGCACCCGAGAGGCTATTGCCCTAGTCCCGATTTTCCCTTCAGAGTCGGGTCTGAGCAGGGGCATCTTCTCCGGCCGCTCATCTACCTTGGGATCGAATTGAGATCTCTCTACTGATCCAACCGTAGCATTCGGCCATCTTTGGGATTGCTCCGATCTCCCTCACAGCTATACAAGTTCTGATCCTCTCTCTGTTTTGGCCTGATTCAAGGTAATTCCTTGACCTAGCTATGCATCTATACAATTAGGGCATGTATTGTTCAATTTAGGTTGATTTCTGCTAGGACACATTAGCTTCGTCAACCCACCACTGTTCCGGCAATGTATAGGTATTTCCAGAGGATACTTGCTGCTTGGGGTGTTTCTGTCATGAATTCATAGCAAGGAGTAAGAGATCTGGTGACTATTGTTGATACAATTGACCATATAATCTGGAATGTAGATTTAATTAGGTTATGGTTTAATGAAGGTGGATTTAACCGAATCTAGTTAGGGTTGGCCTTAATGTGATCAATTTATTAGATTAATTGAAGGTAATCATTAATTAAGGGTTAAGTAATGATCGTTCGATTAGGGTTTTCCCTAATTAGTTTGGGTTGAGTTTAGCTAGTTGTTGCTTATGTGTTTAGCTAAACTATACATTACGAAATTTGCAGGACATTGATTCGAGACGAGCTCCTCGACGTGGGATCTATTTTTGGACGAACATCATATTAAGACGGGTACCTTTGACTTATCTTCTTGATATTGCCAGTTCGATATGCGTAGTATTCTAGAGCTAGTAGAAATTTTTATGTTATAATTGCCCTTGGTATGTCACTACTTGATACCTATTGCATGCCATTATTTTATTCTGTTACGCATTTATATCTGTTATTCATATCGTTCACTTGTCATGTGTGCTTAGTTTCATAGGAGTAGTGACATATGATTCATTATTGGACACTCGATTAGCTACTAGATATACCTTGCATGTATACCTAGACTTATGATATTCAGGTCATTGATATGGATTCTTTTTGAATGCATATCATATGGAGGCATATATTGATTGATGTTACATGCATTAGTGTCATGCACCATCTTGCATGATTGCATGCTGGCGGTCATCGGGGCAGTGCGATGGTTAAGACATGAGAGCTTGCCACATGAGGTCTAGAGGTCGAATCTCGGCACGCCCCAATATATACCTCCCCATGTCTTAACCATTTGCACTTATGGCTAGTAGTCAACCATGGTTTACCTCCTCCGTGTTGGCTCTGAGACAGGTCAGCGAGTGCGCTGAGGGCGAGCGATTCGCCTTTTGCCACATGCTGGCGGTCATCGACTTCTTTTGTAGTTGAGCCCACCGCCAGCTACATGATCTACACACAGCCACTCAAGAGTTAATGGAACATCAGGAGGGTGTGTGCAGTTGCTCTGTCAGGGCACTGCGCATACGCTCATGGTAGCAGTGACGCAGCGTGGTAGTGGCCAGGGATCCTTCCTCTTGACTATGACACAGGGAGATGAGAGTTTGCTCCCCCACTTAGTTTGGGGTAGGAGGATAGGTCATAGGTGTACTCCGATAGTATCCTGTCCACTCGGTCACTCAAGTGCAGTGACAGCAGAGTGCACAGTTGTCATAGCCCTACCCACTCGACCTCACTATCGCGGTGACGGTGGCTGACCGGCGTCAGGGGTGACCATGTCATTGCATCATGTGCATATTGCATGAATTGTATTTGTTTGTGTTTGCTGCATTTTTGGTTACTGCCTTGGTTGTTGCATATGCTTGACAGGTATATATAGGAAACATTATGCATTTGATCTGATGACCTTGTACCTATTTGCATCGTTCTCCCCTTATGTCACGATAGGAGGTTCAGATAAGTACAGTTCTTCAGTATTTCCGTGTACTGACATGATTAGCATTTCTACTATTGTTTCAGAAGACTGTACTAACATGATTATTACAGGTAGTTATACCTTACTATGCATGTCCGCCTGATACCCACTGAGTTCTTTGGACTCACTCTGTTGATTTATTTTTATTTCAGGTTAAAGCCGTCAGGAGAGTACAACTGTTAGTCTCCCATGTCGTAAGAATTTCCTATATGGGTCGTATGTTATGGTTTTGGTTATGTTGTCTAGAAACTGAAC
>JBAMIE010000063.1:8880275-8896690 GCA_037177295.1 Kaempferia parviflora
CATAAGGTATTGCATTTGTGATCGACCTCTATGCTCGATTGTTTTATGCTTTTGTCGTGCATTATAAACAGTCTTCATTGTCGACTTATTTTCATAAAATCTCACCTTTAACATGCTTAATATGTCTTTCAGTCGACTATGGCTCTTTGACACCACCAACTCCTCCTCAGCATGTGATAAGCCTACAACAAATGAGTTACCTTCCAAATATAACCCACAAGGATAATTATGCATGCCACAAATAACATTCAAAACTCATGCCCTGTCAACGGATATTTGCATACCTTAAATTAAAAACGGACAATCACACTTCTTTGTTCCAGTAAGCCTCTCTTTGCTCGCTTTTAAGATCACATGTTTTTCATCTTTCACATTCTCACATCTTTTTTCAGACAATTTCTTTTTAGGCTAATGATATTAGCCACTTCGTTCACATCCCAAAAACAACTGAGCCCATCTCTCACTATCTCCACTGTCTGACCTTTTTACTACTACAACCATCTTATTCACCTTTGCCACCTTATGTGTCCAAGCAACTAGTGCATCACAAGATTCAAAACATTCATTTATGGTGAACACCATTGTATAATCCATCACTATCTCATTATTCCTAATAAAATCAGAAAATATTATAACATTACAAATATAGACTTTACAAAATGGTTATGCAATAAAATGTATTATTTACCCAGTGTTCGGTCAAACATAGTTAAACATTGCCTTAGTAGTTCGCTATAAGTGGATGAACATGACTGCACACGTTCGACACTAAAATGTCGAACATATTCAGCTATGTTCGACAATAATCAACCGAACATTTGGACAAACATTCAACATTTACCTCAAACATATTTCGTTATGTTCGATTTCTAATAACTGAACGTTGCTCAAAGTGTTCGGCATGGTATGGCGAACACTGTGCGTTTAAATCACTTTGAGACTTTTACAGTTTAAATCATGAGAATACAAATATACAATCATATCGCATGAAATTTTTTAAAAAAAAAAAGCTTACATTGTTCATGGGAATTGAATCTTCATGGTCCATTATTGATTTATTGCTGCAATCTTTATATTTTGTAGAGACAAAATAGTGGGGGGATATTTTATAAATTTTATAAAAAGGTCATTTTATACTTTTTATTCAAGGGTATTTTTTTGAAGAAAAAAATGGGGGTTGTTTAGTAAACGTTGGGATGTGAATAGCCCCTCCCTAGCAATTTTTTTTTATCTGTAGGTTTATCAGAGTATTTGCGAGTGTTTAACTATGTGTCTCATTATCTTTGACGATAAGCCTCCATTTTCCAAAAATAAAAATATAAAAAATAAATGATTCTGTCACCGTATAATTGAGCACAAGGTAAATAATATATTTTGTGTAGGGCATTAATGGTGCAGTGATTAATTAGATATTTAAATATTGAATTTTAACTACGATGTACCGTAGAAACTTTTTTTTTTTTTGGAATGACAATTCTAAAATTGTTAACTGGATAGGCCTCTGCTATCCCTTCTTCTGTATTTTCGTTTGTCGCAGCGTTACTTCCGATCCTCCTACCACCATAACTGTGCGATCTTCCGAGCTCTCTCCCTCCTCGCGTTTCGCCTTATTCATCTCATTTATCCTGGGGAAGAGGGAAACTTCCGTGATACTAAATCCGTCACTGATCAATCGGTTTTAAGATATCTGATATCCATTAATAATTAAAAAAAAACGATTCGAGCCGTAGGAATTATGATTGGAGTTGTGATTGCAGCAGTGGAAGTAGGAAATGCATACTTCCAAAACTAGTCTTCAGTTAGAATCATGGTGGCCCAAGATTCTGTCTAAAGAAAGCATTAAATTAAAGGAGAGTTTTACTATCCTCTAGCCACATGATTGATCGGTTTTGTAAAACAATGCAAAAGCACGTCATGTTCATAATTAAGTGGTCCCTTCGGGGTGTGATGATTAAAATATGGAAGGTTATTATATAAGATCTTAAGGTTGAAACTTGACACGTTCAAGTATATACCTCTCCTATGTTTTAACCATTTACACTAATAGCTAGTAGCTAGAGACAGTTGGCAGAGGCACTGGGGCGAGTGAATCATCATTTTTTACCATGTGTTCATAATTAGGTGGTACCCTTAAGGCGGTGCGATGGTTAATACATGGGAGGTTGTCACATGAGGTTGAAACTCGATACGTCCGAGCATGTCTTCCCCATGTCTTAACTATTTATACTAATGGTTAGCAGTCATCTATGATTTACCTTTTTCATATTGATCCACGGACAAATTGATAGGATGCTGAGGCGAACGAATCACATTTTATCCCATGTTCATAATTAGGTGCTACAAAATATAGAGAAGTATTAATTTCTAAGAGTATTAAAGTAAATATTTAACTTGACTAATTAATTTAAATCGAGAAGTATTAAATTATATATCAAATCGACAATTATAATAAAACATAACAAAGATTAATGCTCAAAAAGTAATTTTGATGTAACTAAAGAAAAAGAAGCAGTCGCCTTTTACTAAAGAACACCGTGTGATCGAAGCAGACGCTAGAGGTGCTCTTGAAAAAATTATGAAAAAAAAAAAAAACAAAAGCAAAGGTCAGGAAACAACTTTGATGTACTAAAGGACTACGCATGACTTTGACTTTGACTTTGAGCTTAGTATTTGTTTAACCATGTGCGTCTTATCATTTTATAAAATAATTTTTCCCATAATCTTTCATAAATTTAACTACAAAATCATTTTGGGACTTTTCCGATAGGCCTCCATTTTTAAAATGATGATGATGATGATTTTGTCACTAGATAATTGGGCACTAAAAAGATATAGAATATATTTTGTGTAGGGTAATGGTGCAGTTGAGATTTTTTAAATGGTTAATAAAATATCTAAGAGTGGAATTCTAATTATGGTGTATTATAAGGATTTTTGCCACTTAAATGGGCATCTTCTAAGAGCTGGATATATAGATTAAAAAAATCTACACATTAAATGTGTTTTAGATATGTAATTTGATCAAATGGATAAGGTAATTTGATGCCTGTACGAGCTCATTATTTTTTTATTTTTAATAATCTAGTTATCCACCTCTTCGAACCAGCTAATCCTTAATTATCATTTTCTTGGGACAACAATCAAGAAGACGTTCCTTTTTTCCAAATCGTCAAAAGGAAGACTGACTTTGATTTTTTATCAAAAGGAAGCACCACCCAATGTAAAATGACAAAAATATCATCCAATATTGTTCCCATTATTATCTCGTCTATATTTTCAACCTAAATCCTGAATCAATTAGACACGTTATAACAGTTATGATTTCGTAGTTGTTATACTATAATAGTTGTGGCTTTTAGTTGTAACAATTTGTAACTGCAACAACAGTTGTAGCTTTTAATTATAGTAACTATGATTGCTACAACATGAAAAATAATCTTAATTAAAAGGATTAAATTTCTTCGAAACCTTTAAAAAGGATTTAAACGATGTTTTTGGACCTAAAACTGGATCATTACAGGTTACACCTGATAACAAATGTAGATCTCTAAAAGTTTCGATTTGATATATTTGTGTATCTTATGATTTAAAGTCAAAAGTTATGACTTCTCAAAATTTATCTAACATTCATATTGTATCAGCTACGATTTTGTAGAGTTCATAACTAGTCCAACGCCTCCTCTCCTCTTTTAAGATTAATTCAAAATATATATACCACGGAGGGAATGGTAGTGGAGGATAGTTAATTATATACAGAAAAAAAATTAAAATGGAACATCATTTGATGATTCTAAACAAAAATGTGGCCTTTTAATTTTTTTTATTTTTTATTCTTAACTAACCAAATGACTTTAAACTCGTATAATGATTAAATCCATATGGTATTAGAACGAATGGACCGGTAGAATAAAAAAAAAATTCAAATGAATACCATACCTTCATTTCTCCCATATCATTGTTTATATCTAACATCACTGTGTATATCTGACTCCATAGTTACTTTAATGGATCTTAAAATCAATTCAAAATACTTAGGTGTAACCTCTCTCATATAAAGGGTCACTGATCTAGAGAAATCTCTCATAATTTATCTCCTTCCAAAAATAGAAGATAACTTTGGAAAAGCTAAGATGACAACTTTACCTTTTAACTACAATTGTATATATCTGATTTAATCATTATATGCATACAAATAGTGCATTTTTGTTGGAGATCAAATCTTATAATAGTATAACTGTGACAACGATTTATGACCAAAGGACACTCAAAATTTTGGAGTATAGATAATGGCTCTTGAGATGGCAGCGATTTGAATTTAGACCAATTCGAACGAGAATTTATTTTGTAATTTACGTATGACTTTACGGTTATTTGAACTTTTGGAAAGGGCAAAACCTTGATTCAACAAACCATTTTGCGGTGTCTTTTATAATTCCAAGCGTTTATTTCTTGTTTCATAGCTTAACCATATTTAATATAATAAATATTTGTTTTTTTTTAAAAAAAAAAAACCTAGATTTGAAGCCAACATTCATCTTGATGAGAAGTGGGGGGAAAAAAAAGCAAAACAAGTAACATTTATTAGTTTATATATCGGCAATTAAGCATACTTAATAAAATGTTAATTACAATGAAAATTAGATGATAACTAATTGCTGAGACCTATGCATGACAAAACTTGAGGGCACTTTACCAAGAACACGCCGAGATAAATAATAATCGCTTCTTCCAAGCTAGAAATCTCATGTTATGAGATGGTCAAAAATGGTGCCATTTAAAACCCAGGCAAAACTGAGAGATCTGCAATCCCATTTGGTAGTTCTGCAATTCTTTTGAGAATTGCTAATCTGTTGTTCTTTATTTTCTCATCCTCCTGTCAGGAATGAGCATTAGTACAATGAGATTGAAGTTAAAAAGATATCAGCCGTATGCAATAGATACATATTAAGGAACCAGACACAAAAGCAAAGAAAAGAAAATCTCAAATGAGAGATTATTCAAAACGTGGAACCGCCACGTTAGCGGCCCCCACGACTGCCCCACGCCATTGGGAAGGAGGTTCAGCAGGAACCTAACTAACAGAGGTATGAGTGAAAATCATCCTCAGAAATGAGAGATTATTCAAGCTAATACCTTCGGTAACCGAATTGGATTACTTAAGTTAAAATCAGCTATGCTGAAATATACAAAAAAGAATTTTTCAAAGTCAAAATCAGCTATGTATATGTGAATACAAGGTGTGTTCAATTAGAGGTTTTACATAATTCCAACGGAAAATTTAAGAATTAGTTTTGCCACCTTTGAAAGACCAATTCTTCTATCATATTTGGTTGAAGCCTCTTTTGATGTGGTGCATTCTACCAAGCTAATGAAGCAGTTGGGAGTAGTTAGCATCAACCCTTTCACTAATTGTTAATGGATTGTTTAAAGAATATAACTAAATTCCAACCTCAACTAATAAGAAATTTAAGTAGCATCAGGCTGAAAAAGAACCCATTGATAGATGTTGAACTTTAAAGATATTTTTAACTATTTCTATCTTTTGTTTCTTAGTATCCATATTTCATTTTATTATTTTCTTATTTTAGAGCTAATATTTTTCCTTGGCCAACTGTTTGATCCATTCCATGGGGATCTCCTACAGTAAAAAAGTCAGACATCTTTACTTTATGATCTATATTCTAGTGCATTCCGTGTCCATATGGAGATAAGGTTTTTTTGCCTTAATGCCTCAGTGGTAGGTAGAGAGCCTACATCAATAGTTTAAACAATGGATACAGACATATAATGAAGTAATTTAAAGGGGATGGAAATTGCCCTAGGGCGTAGCGCAAACGGTGGACACATGACATTTTTTACTCCACCATGCGCCTTCCGTCTGTGTACCTGCATTTACCTCCCCATATCCGTGGTCCGTGGGACCCACACTAGGGAAACCGCTAAGGTAGCGGATCTACCTTTTTAAAAGGGGATGGAAATTGCTATGATAAGCATGCTAAGTAAAAAAATCCCCACAACTACCACACTGAAGATTATCCTCACCAGCACCGGGTTTTGGCACAGATGGTAAATGCATGGTAGTTTGCCTGTAGTGACCAGGGTTCGAGTCCCAGTGAATGCATCGCCTGTGTTCGTCCGCCATGCACTTGATACCTATGCTCTTGATGAACCTCCTTCCATCGACGTGGAGTCATCGCGTGGGGGCCGTTATTGTGGCGGTTCAACATTTTTGAAGATTGCCACACAGTGAAATGCCAGTTCTTAACTGGCAATGCAGAATAAAATCTGGATCTTTGCTAAAAAAAGCCAAACAAAGCTACAGAATAATCCTAAATAAAATGATATTAGATATTAAATAGAAAATTATTTCATGGTGATGGTGGAATACAGTGGTTATGTATATATTGTGCAATTGGGTTAATGTTTTACTTTCCGAATCTTGATTCAATAAAGACAATGGTATAATCAAAAGTCAAGACACATACTTCACTAACTAGCAGAAAGTACACCTTGTTTTTGGAAAAGTAAATAATTACATAAGAAGATACTCACCGCCATCACGAAGACATTGTTAAAAAAATCTTCAAGTGGATGCAGCAACACCAATGATGCTTCAAAGAAATTATCCATACTAACACCTAGAGACAAATAAATGACAAATATACCAACATAGCATAAAACTAAAAACAAAAGGTGCAGAAGATAGATCAAAAAGATTACACTGTCATTTAATTTACCATGGTGAATTTTAGATGCTACTTTCATGTAAGCATTCCATAAAGCTTCTTCTTCGCTCTTTTCAAATGCAGCTTCAGTTACCTACATAACAAACTTGATGTCAGGTTACTGTCATTGGCATTCAATTAAAATTTAAAAAAAAAAAATGAAGTTTGACTGTTGTGGTTATAAATAAAATCTTGTGATTTGTTATTATCTTTAGAAGCTATTTTTTCAATCTATTGTTCTCTCCCATAATAATGGAATTCATCTCTAAGTTAGAGATTCATTCTATTTCTTATTTTAGAATAATCATAACGAATTTGTTCCTAGTAGAATGATGGAAGAGAAGTACTGATTATTTTTAAGATCAATTCTTGTTTCATGGTATCAGAACTGGGAACAACCTAGCAAGAATATTGGAAAGCAATGGCTGATTCTTCTACCTCCATCCCCATTGGCAAGCCATGTAACAAATCTTCCACCTCTATCCTTCAATAGCCAGATTACTCAACAAAGACTGAACAAAAGAATCGTTTCAGTATGTTGTTTCTTATAAACAAAGGAAAAGGGAACTACGAGTCTTTGACTATCTCGTCTGGACTTGCTAACCTGAATTTGTTGTCGCATTGAAATGGCTAATGTTATATTTGAAGGTCTAATTAAGGGTTAATAGGGATAACTAGATGCATCTTGGATGTTTCTAGGGGTGAACCAATTGTTTAAGGTTGAATCAGGATGATCATTAGTAGATCATAAAAGACGATGGAGAAAGCAACAATATTCATCTGCTCTTGACATTTTCAATCAATTAGGGCTCTCTACTGTTGCAAATTTGCATACTGAATAAACTAACAAAGATGAGCAGAAATCTGCTGAGTAATGAGAGGAAAGTGGTAGTGGGGCTCAAAAGACACTGGAAGAAATTTGAAACTGCAAGAACAATAGCTGATGCACCAGAGATCGAAGATTGCAGGCTGTAAATGAAAGAAATCACAGGGAAGATCTGGAGGCACACAAGTCTGTTGGAAATGACGATGTGAACAGAATCAGAAAACAACAGTAGAATGGCAAGAGCGATGTTGGAGGGAATAGCTAATGGCGGAAGTGACAAGATCGACTATGTGTTCAAGATGCTGTTGATTGGTGATTCCCTCACACAAGGGTTGTTCAGAGATAGTAAACGGGGTGCAGATCTCTCCTAATACGCGACAACAGGACACAATGACAGGGCTTCCTGCAATGAGATTTTTGTAGAATGATGGAATCAGTGTACTGACTATCCCAAGTAATGAAGTGGGTATACCTAAACATACAGTTTATGTTGAATAATGGAAAATAGAATAATAATAACAACAACTGATTACAACAATAAACAGTACATAGAAAGTACTAAATTTCAGTAATGTCAACTAAAATGAAACAATATATTCAACCATGACTACCTGATAAAAATTTGTGCATGACAAAGTTCACTCTTTGGTTTTAATAACTAGGTAGGATTTGGTTTCTAAGGATACAGTCAACCCAGTAAATGTTTCACTAAAAAGAATTCCCAAAAAAAGACTCAAAATTTGGGCAAAGAAAAATAGCCCACAAGAAACAGAGGGGCATAAACTATTAGCGGTCAACAACATGCATTTGTGGCAATTTTCTTTAAATCTTAATTGTTTCAACTTTCGAGGAAAAAAATTGACTAAAAGACCTTCCAAAGCTAGGTCATATACATGAAAACATGGTAAAAAATTAGAAAAGAAATACCAATTACCTCAATATTAGAACCAATTTTCTTTCCACGAATAATTCTTGTGGGTCGCGAGTATGCTTGAATCACTTTTGAAAACATCTCACCTCTCGATAATGTCTCCATCTACATTTGATAGAGACAGACAGTAGCCAATTGCTTAACACCCCAATTTGTAGCAATTAAATGGCTTTTTTAAACAGCAATTTTAAAATGTCCATTTGAAAAAATTATATATATATATATATATAAAGAATGGACATTGGTTATCTAGAATTGTCACCGAGAAGGCTATCTCCTAATATGAGGAAGCATACAGCAAGGTCATGACAATTTTAGCATTACAAAAAAAAATTACTTTTAGTGTTAAAAAAATAAAACAATGAAACTTAAACCAGTTTCAACAAATTCATGATTCATGAAGTGATATGCGGAGATAGAAGTGTGAATAGAACCAACAAAAAAAAAACAAATAATAATAAAAAGTATGATGCATTGAAACAGGAGAATAAAGAAAAATAAACAAGTTAAGAGCTTAAAATAGGAGTAACTATGAATAGTGAAAATTTTAGCACTAAAAAAATTTATCTGAAGAAAGTTTCTTTCAACAAATACACATGACATCCTGCATTTAACAATCATGGAAACATGCAAAGCCTAACAACTATATAAGAGATGAAACTTGGTAAAGCAAACTAATCCAACACTAACACAATATATAAATCATACTATCCATTTTCATGCGAAGCCTCTAGGGACTTGGTAAACAAAAGTTATCCAGAACTAACTATATAAGAGATGAAATCGTTTGGACCATATATAACAACTATGCCATGCAACTTTTTAACAAATACACCTAAATAAGTACCTCATGAAGCATAATACCTAGAATCATGACTCTAGAACATCCAAAAGAAAACAGATAGAAGCATTTCTTAGGAATATGCATGACAAGCAGAAGAAAAGGTAAAAACCATGTTAATAGTAAAAAAATGGTGACCAAGTATCACTTACTTCAATAGCTGACCTGGCAGCTAGATAAGGCCAATTAGCACGCTCTGAGAGCACAGCACGCACAATTTCAGGACTTATGCCCTTATCTACCTGGAAGAAGCATTCACTTATAATTCAAGGAAAATTTGACCAATAAGGAATAGTCAAGGAAACTAATCTAAATATCCAGACACATCCTTTTTGCAAGAAAAACATACTAGGTTGATCCATAAAAGATAATATAAGCCCCAAAAATTGCTTAGAATGTTTTTGAAGGTTTTCTTTTATTGATGTTATTCTTCTGAAAGCATTATCACTGTTACTTTTATTTATTTATTTTTAAAATTTTGAAATGAATGTTTGGTGGCTATATTTGACCAAAAAAAAACAAGAAGAGGGATCCAAGCAAAGCTACTCTTATAGGAGAAGTTTTTTTTTTAAATAATAGAAACAGAAGTCAGGACTCCAAACACCATGCCAAGTCTGACCCAACATATCTATGTTGTGTACAACTGGCCAGCAAGTCAGGACTACAACCCAGCTCAAGCACAGGCTTTAGTTGGGGGAACACCTGACCTGCCCAGACTTTTATTTTCAATATTGAAAAAACTAAAAAAAATGGCAACCGGATGCACGAAGCTCCGGCCAATGCAGGTCCGGAGAAAGAGTCAGACCGCATTGGGTCTATTGTATGCAATCTTACCTTGCATTTTGCAAGAGGTTGTTTTCGCGATTCGCACCCATGACCTCAAGGTGGCATGGCAACAACTTTACCATTGAAAAAAACTAAGAATGTAAAAATTACATAAAACCAAAAAATATTGAAAAACTTTTTTAAAAATTTATTTTGATAGTTTAAATGTTAAATTGTTTATTTAGATTATTTTATAATATTTTTTAAAAATCTTAATTAAAAAAGGGCAGTCAGGTGAATGAAACTCCCGCCAATGCGGGTCTCGGGAAGGGTTTATTGTACGCAACCTTACCCTACTTTGCGAGAGGTTGTTTCCGAGCTAGGTCACATGGTAGCAACTTTACCGTTGCACCAAAGCTCCCATTCAAAAAAAAAAAAAAAATCTTAGTTGCAAAAAGAACATCCAAGACTTGAGCATGCAACATAAATTTGTTATGCAATTTAAATGTCCATAAATTCTAGATTTTGTAGGCATATGGATTGCATAACCCTTATATTTTGTACACTCAACTTTTAGATCTAAGCTAGAGTCATCAATTTGGGTTGGACCCGTCTGCCCCGCCAAATAATTTAAGTGGATTGGGTTGAAAATTTATCAACCCATCATCCAGCAGACTTAAATGGGCCAGCCCGAGTGGGTCGTGAGTTCAAGCGGCCCAACAGTGGTCCAACCCGCGGCGGGCTTAGGTAGACCCGCGAGTTTGATAAAAAATATCAGTGAATATTCAAAATAATTAGAACTTATAAATGAAATAATAAATATCAATCCAATGGTTGATAATTGAGATATCTGTCTAATTCTTCTCCTATTACTGCAGCGATAATTATAAATGGTAAAACTTAAAACTTAAAACCCTATTTATTGAATCCACTAGTTTGACAATCGCTAATCTCTCAACTCGAATCCCACAAGTTCGGTAGTCTCCAAGCTTTTATTCTATTTCCCACTAGTGCCGCAGTCCTACTCCCTAATGTTTTAGCATTTGTTATACAATACCAGTTCTCTCTTTTGATGCTCAACATATCTTGTGTGTTTTGACTTTTGATTGATTTGTTCTGCATTCATTCTGTAGTCCATAGGGCTAACATAAAAAATAACTTTATGTTATCCTGCTATTGACATTTAGAGTTCTTGTTCGATTGATTTATCAGAAACTAAATTTATTTATTTATTTATTTATTGTATTTCAGATTGATTTTGAAATGGACTCTAGTTCTCAAAAGCAAACTATTATTTTAGATGATAAATTGGAAAGTGCTAAGCATGATGACAAGGGGTCAATTAAAAGGTCTAAAGAAACTTCTAATATTTGGATATTTTAAGAAAATCAAAGGGATTGACAGTATAGATAAAGTTGAATGTATTGGATATAAAAAACAATATAAGTGTGGGGTAAACAGTATGGAACTTCTACGTGGCGGCGCCGTCTTAAAATTAGTGACAAATTAAAGTTCCACGATGTAGGACAAATGGTTCTTGATCAAGATAGGAAGATGAGGTCTAAGAAAATAAATCAAAAGTTTTCACATGAACCACTGGCTTGTGCAATCACCAGACATGATTTACCATTTTCATTTGTTGAGTATGCTGGAATTAAATCTTGGATGAAGTACATGAATCCTAATGTTGCTTGCATTTCTAGAAATACTTTTGTTTATGATATTAACCGAATCTACTTGAAGGAGAAAGAAAAACTTAAGTATATTTTGACTACTATTCAGAATAGAGTTTGTTTAGATAGCATGCACTAGTGAGGGTTATATTTGCTTAACTGCCCATTTCATTGATAATGACCGGAAATTGAATAGTAAAATACTTAGTTTTCTCATATGCCCCTCCACACTCAGGAGTTTAATTAACTGCAAAATTGTTTGAATATTTGAAGGAATGGGGGATTGAGAAAAAGGTTCTCCCTTTCACATTGGATCATGCATCTAGTAATGATAACATACAAGTTCATTTGAAAGAGCAACTCTCTTTGCATGATAGCTTATTGTGTGATGGTGAATTTTTTCATGTTCGTTGTTCTACTCATATATTGAATCTCATTATCTAAGAAGGTTTGAAAGTGACTATTGTAGCTTTGAGTAAAATTAGAGAGTCGGTCAAGTATGTTAAAGGTTCAGAGACTAGGATGAAGAAGTTTAGAGAATGTGTACATGCAGTTGGTAACATTGATACTAATATTGGCTTGCAATTAGATGTGTCTACTCGTTGGAACTCAACATATTTAATGCTGGATAGTGCCATCAAATATAAAAAAAAAAAGCTTTTTCTTCTCTTCAATTCAATGACAAGAATTATAAATATTGAAGAGTGGAAAAGAGGAGAGAAAATATGTGAGTTGAGTTCACTACTAATTTGATCTTTGGTTCTTCTTCTCCTACACCAAATTTGTATTTTATTCAAGTCTAGAAGATTGAAGTTTTGTTACAGGAAAACTTATCAAATGAAGATGAGGTGATAAGTTATATGCGTAAAAGAACATGGAGAAGTTTGACAAGTATTAGACTCAATATAGCATGGTGCTTGCATTTGGAGTTATTCTTGACCCACGAATAAAGCTTTCAATGTTGGAGTTTTTTTATTCAAAAGTTGAAAGTGATTCTCTTAAATGCCAAAAGAAGATGGATCTTATGAAGACAAAATTGTATAAGATTTTTGACCCCTTATTCTAATACTAACAAGACAAGTTCTTCACAACCACAATCTTCTACCACACATACACTTTCGCAAAGTGTAGGAGTTAATGGAAAGAACAAAAGAATCTTTGATGTAAGTACTCTAATATTTTTCTTGTATTGTCTATTTGATTTTTTTGTCACTACTATTCAAATTAATGTAGGAAATGATGGCATATGAGATCTAAACACATACAAGTGCTGGAAAATTTCAATTGGATTTCTACTTGGAAGAGCCAAAACTTGAATTTGCATATTATCAAGATTTGGATATTTTGGAACATTGGAAGAATCAAAAGCATCAGTATCCAACTCTTACACAAATGGCATGGTATGTTTTAGCTATTCCTATAACTATTGTTACATCAGAATCAGTTTTTTTTTCCATTGGTGCTCATGTGCTTACCAAGTATAGAAGTTGCACCCTTCATAAAAAAGTGCAAGCTCTTATTTGCACTCGCAATTGGTTACATGGTTATGCTATTGGTAATTTTGTTTATTTTAGTTATGTTCTTGACTTAGTTGATATATTAGTTTATCGTTATTTTATTTTTTAACTATCTTCATCTTTGTGTATTTTATATGCAGATAAAGATAATGAAGACAATGCAAGTATCAAAGCATCATTGTCTAAACAAGAATCAAATGCTCTAGATGAGGATATTGACGAAGAGAAAGGAGATAAAGGAGGATCAAAATATTTTGATGTGAATGATGTTATTGATGAAATTTTAAAAAATATTGTATTATTTGTTTAGGTTCATCCTTTCATAGAGTATTAGAGTTATTGAACTTTCAATTTCAATTTTATTTTTTGTTTTTAATGACTGTAGTGATTGGTGTATTGGGTACTTTGGTTATTGTTATTAACTTGTGTAATCTTAAGTCTTAAGTCTTAACTCTTAATTATTATATGTTGTAGGTCTAACCGTCTAAGTCTTGTAGTCCCGGTAGATATCACTGTAGAAATTACTAAATAAAATTTAGAATCTAGATTTTGAATTCTGGTTTCTGAAAATCTGAATATGGAGTTTTCCTTAGAAATTTAGAATTCAAAATTAAGAAACATATGATTTGGTGTTTTTCATTTGATCGATTGGTTGTTTCATCTTGAATCTGTGATGTGATCGGTAAGTAGCAGCAGTGATCATTTTCTTATTAATCGGTTGTTTTTTTATTTGTTTTATTTTGTTATAGGCCCGCGGGTTGGCACGCCTTGAATTGGATCGTGCTGGAGATTTCGTAGTCTGAGATGGTGGGTCGGCCCGTCGCGCCACGCTAGATGTTGGGTTTTTGGTGGGTTAGCTCGTCCTGACTCAAGTTGGCCCGTTTGACAGCTTAGATGAGTTGATAAATTTTTAACCTAACCCACTTAAATTATTTGGCAGGACGGGCTAACCTGACATGCTCAACCCAAATTGACGGATCTACCCCTTGAGGCTGCTATCGGTCTCAAGCTACACTAGGGCTGCTTGCACGGATATCCAAAAATTGTATACACAACTGAATTAAATAAAAGTTAGCCTGGTTCACGAAGCTCGTGCTAATGCAGGGTCCGAAGGAAGGGTTGGACCACATTGAATCTATTGTGCGCAACCTTACCCTGCATCCGACTGTTAAAGCTACCTCTTTGTTCTTGCTATAGATGTTTGCTAGCTTTCTTATGACGTACTTCACAAATATGTGATAATATTACAACTGTCAGTGGATTAACACGGAGGGTCCTTTTCACTTTTTAGAGTTTATCAAAATATTCAAGTAGTCAATTCATTGATGGAAATTGATTACTTCTTCGGCTTTTCATTTTTTAATGATAGGCTTTGCATTTTTCCAAAACAATATTCTGCCGCCTTGGTGATGCAATTGGATGATGGTTATCAATAAAAAAACATCTCAATCATCAAAACTAAATCTTAAGTGCTTTGATGGATGTGTTTTCTTGGTTATTTCAATATGAATTCTTAAAGATTCAATGCATAAAATATGTATATGCTTTTACTGCTAGAACCTTCTGCTTATGAGCATGATGCAATAAGAATTAATTGGAATGCGATAAATACAACTGCTTCAATTGTAAACTTCATGAGAGATATTTACTTATATGATGCGCAATCAATTGTCAATTATAGGTGTGGTTGCTCTAAAACAATGTTCTCTATGCAAAACGTGATCCTCATAACTTAAAAAATGTGTGGTAGTTTTGGCAATTTATACGTGAAGAATTTATTTTGTTTTAAAGGTGGTGGCTGATTCATCTGCGGATAGTGCATTTGAAGGGGTTATCTTAGAAATCATCAAATTTTTGTACCTACTCGGACTACTTTAATAACAAGTAGGTTTGTGATGAACGTACGAGCAAACCTTCTTTGGATTTGCCTAAGATCTTTGGAATTCATTTGTTTCTCTCAGGGTTGTCTTGTTTTGGTTTTGGCACATTGCATGTAACAGGTTTGTATGGTCCTGGAATATGGGGTGTCTGATCCTATGGACTAACCAGAAAAGTACAATCGGTAAGTCCTGCATGGAGCGCGGAAGGCTTTGATCCTTTTGTTCTAAGAGGAATTGCCTCTCATCATATTGCAGCGGGTACATTGGGCATATTAGCGGGCTTATTCTATCTTAGTGTCTATCGGCCTCAACGTCTATACAAAAGGATTGCATATGGGCAATATTGAAACGGTAATTTCCAGAATTCTAGTAGTATACCTGTTGTCTTTTTTGCAGTTTCATTGTTGGTGGAACTATGTGGTATGGTTCAGCAACAACTCTAATTGAATTATTTGGTCCCACTCGTTATCAGTGGGATCAAGGATACTTTCAGCAAGAAGAATACTGAAGAGTTAGTGTCAGACTAGTCGAAAATCTAAGTTTATCAGAAGCTTGGTCTAAAATTTTCGTAAAAATCTGGCAAAGGGGGATTATTCAGAGAAACGTCAACGGATAACAGGGATGGAATAGTTGTTGGATGGTTAGGGCATCTTGTCTTTAGAGATAAAGAAGGGCGGGATCTTTTTGTACGTCGTAAGTTTACTTTTTTTTTTTTGAAATATTTCCGATGGTTTTGGTGGATGGAGATAGAATTGTGAGAGCCGATGTTCCTTTTAGGAGAGCAGAATCAAAGTACAATGTTGAACAAGTAGGTGTAACTGCTGAGTTCTATGGTAACGAACTCATTGGAGTCGGTTATAGTGATCCTATGACTGTTAAAAAATATGCTAGACGTGCCCAATTAGGTGAAAATTTTGAATTAGATCGGGCTACTTTGAAATCTGATTGCTTTTTTCTAGCAGTCCAAGGGGTTGGTTCACTTTTGGTCATGCTACGTTTGCTTTACTCTTCTTTTTCGGACACATTTAACATGGCGCTAGAACCTTACAAGAGATGTTTTTGTTGGTATTGATCCAAATTTGGATGCTCAAGTGGAATTTGGAGCATTCCAAAAAATAGGAGATCCAATTACAAGGAGACAAGTAGATTGATACAATATTGTTCTGGTATATTTCGCCTCTTTTTTTATTTGACATAGGGTTAGAGTACTTAAGAAATCTTGACTTGAATCACTATCTTTTCTTTTCCTTTTCTTTA
>JBAMIE010000063.1:8900040-8912669 GCA_037177295.1 Kaempferia parviflora
CTGCAGCTAGCAACTCCGGCCCTGTGTGCAGCATCGGAGCAGCGGAAAATCTCCTCCAGCGCGCTATCTATTTCTCCTTTATCTTTTTAGCGGTAACACTAGCTCGTGTGTGCGTAGCAATAACCCTAGATCCACTTTCTCTTATTCTCGCATCGCAGCTTCGTCAATGTTCCAGTTTTGAGTGTTTTTAATGGTAAAATTTGATGTTTATATTGCTGTCATTTATTTCCAGCGTCTCCCGAGTGGGAGGGTCGTCGTGCAGCAGCGAAGGAATCTTTACTTCTGCAGCATCTGACTAGCATTGTCTTGTTATATCACAGTGCATGTATTGGTATGTTTCTCTTCCTCTTCTTTGAAACGCTGTAGGATAATGTCATAAGGTGGATTAGAGAATTGGGCAACCGATTCGAGAGATGATGGGGTTAGCGGCACTCAAAGACAACACATTGAGTGGGTTTAAGGGACTATAGTGGATCCTTGTATTTCTTGGAAGTAGTTGAGTTAATGAATACTCGATGAAAGAGGTTGGTAGGGAATGGTCATTAGTGCATTGAGGATGGATGTGTTAGTTGAGCTAAAAAGAGAGATTTTGGGTGATGTATGGTGCAAGGGTTGAGATTGCTTGGTGTGGTGGTGAGATTGATTAATCTTGTCATTGTATCTTGGAAGTTAAGCTGCAAGGTTGAATTGGGTTAGAGGTTGCTTGAGGGAGAACATAGTTGAGATCGGTGTACCTCTATTCTCAATATCATTTGGCCACATATTACTTTTCACACGCAATTCATCAATCAACTCATTCACAACTGGTATAGGAAATTTATCTTTAATTATAACGGCATTGAAAGCATGAGAGTTGACACAAAATCTTCATGATTCGTGTTGCTTTATAGCTAATAAAACAGGATAAGAGAAGGGAGAAGTGGTAGGTTGTTATCTCTTATACACTGGTTCACACTGTTTTCAATTTTATGTTTTATGCAAGTATGGATATCTGTACAACCAAACAGCTAGAGAACCTGTATTAGATCCCAGTAATATATAGTGGTGGCAAACCTCGTGGTTCCTCAAATAGCAAAGAAAAACAATTCAAGCAGGTTTCTTAAGTCTTCCTCAAGATTAGAACCTTTTGAAATTGAATGTAATCTGCATGGTGGTGCAGTAACACTCTTGAATCTTAAAATTCCATCTGATGGGACCAAGTGTGAAGAGACAATGCACACAAGTTTGCTGTCAAAATCAGTAAGCATATTGAATCTAATGATATAAATCAGCATAAGTATCTTTCCCTCCCAGAATAACTTGTACCCCATTACAGACACCAATTCAGGGAATAAGTTCTCCATTTTGCCTCCGCAACAAACACACTGCCACTTGAATTGGAAGCTGTAACTGAGCAATACTTGCTACATTCATAATGTGGGCTTTTGGAACCAATCAAATTCGAGCTTGAATTTCACTAATTTTCATTGAAAGTTGCATGATTTGTGGTTGCTTTAAACCACTGATTTTTAATGAAATCTCAAGCACCACTGCATGATCTGTTTTATTGGGGTTCCTCACCAATTATTCTTAACCAAAGTGATCTCTTACACCAATCACCTTCAGAATAAATATCATCACAAGTAAACAAAGCCCCTTTGGTTTGCAGTTCTGCCATCCCCTATGACGTAAACCATTTAATTCGTAGTTGATCCCAAGGAGAAGTATGTTAAGTGATAATTCTCCAGCCTAGATATTGACAAAATATTCTCATACAAGTGAGCAAAATTCATAGCTGCTGTTAAATGGCTGGCATTCTGAGCTTTAATACCAATTGGCAATTATTGTAGTCTTGCTGACTTGGTGACAAAGAAACCAGCCCATACCAACGACCGCTAATAATCTGGCTGACACTCTTCAACTGATAATGTGTGTTGGAGAGAAGCCATATCTTTGATTTTATTACCATGGTGGAGACAAGGGGACAGTCAAAATTTTTTCTATTAACATAAGGTGGCGATGGGGATGCGATCAGCTATGTTTGATTTGATGTCATATTTGGATTGCACTTGAGATACTTATTTATTTTATTGCTCTTCTCTTTTACTGATTTATTACTATTGGTATTATATATTAATTGGGTTATATGCTGATTAACCCAGTTGGTGAAAGGAAGTTGAGGACAGATAGCCCTGTCGAGTGTGATGGCAGCTACTGATTCAGTAGCAGTAATGGACCTCCCAGTGGAGCCACAGTCTCTCAAGAAGCTTTGCTTCAAGTCTCTGAAGCGTGCTCTGGACCTCTTCTCCCCAATGCATGGTCATCATCCTCCCTCTGATCTAGAGAGGTAAAGTTTAACCTCAACTGTAACCTTAATTCCCTCATTCTGATTCTGTTTCCTTGAATTTGTTATACTTTTTTTTTTGCTTGATTTGACTGTATCTTCTTCCCCTTCACATTGCAGCAAGAGGGTTCGTGTTAGCTACAAGGTTGGTGTCTGCATCTTCTTAATTTATATCTGTATTTCTGATCTGAAAGTACAAGTATTTTGATTTCCAGTTCCAATTCTGCTATCTTAAAAGGAAAAATAACACAATGATACATGTGAACAAACTGAGAAACAGACCTTTTTGAATTAGTTTTTCCCTCTAGAAAAAAATTTTGTTATTGATTCCTATATTATCCATGATGTTACATAATTTTGGAACCCCAAGCTGCAAGCTGAATATGGATCAGTAGCAAACATGTCTGGCCGGCAAGCTGGAAAGCAGAACAAGGCACAAGAAAAGGGGGATCAAGGTCCAATGTCTACTGCATTAGTTCCCCTAGGTACCTTTATGAATATTTTGCTTTCAGCTAGAATTTGTATGCCAGATTATCTGTGTCTTTATTGTTATTCGTTATTATCTTACATAGTTCACTTTATTTGTTATTTTCACTGAGGCATTAAATTTTCAGGTATTTTCATTGTACTGTTAGATGCTACCAGTTGAACTTAGAAGTTGTGGATTATGAATTAGTTCAGGCAACCTATATGTTGAAATTTTATTTTTGATTCTAAGAATTGTAGACCATTTTTTGGTTGGGAAACCATATTGAGTTTTTTTTTTTTTTTCTTTTTTCTAACAGTGACCTAATCGTTATCTATTGTGTTCTTTTTTACCAAACAAGATCAGTCAGATGACATTATGTTTGGTATTGGGTAAAAGCTGCCAATCAATTTTTGGTATTGAGCTGTTTTCATATCCATCGCTTAACCCTGCTCTGTTCCATCTTCTTTTCTGAAGAAAATGAAACTGCTGCTCTTCCTTTTGTATTGGATTCCTTGTTTGTACTAGTCATCTCCAACCCTATCTCAAAAGTCAGATTTGGTTCTTATCCTTGAACACATCCCAAGGCATTAAAAAATCCTTGATGTCAGCTAGATCTTGATATTTTTTGACAGCAGGATTCCATAATCAGATTTACACCTTAGCACTCTAGAGTTGGCCAGTCTTACCATTAGATTTTGGTTAATTAGTTGAGTAACTAAGTGTAGAATCACCTATTATTCTCGTGACAAACTTTAAGAAGCAAATACTTAATTCTGTTTTCTCTGATATCACGTATACAATAGAATGTTCCTTCTTGGTTTTACCTGTTTATCTCAAGTAACTTCCATTTCTATCAGACATTCCCCTGCATTTATTCTCTTCATGTTTTCTTGATTTTTGTGCAATGTTCTGATGGGAATCATCATATTTTAGCCCATCGTTGAAGTGTTAATTTATCTCCAATGTCCCGTTGTTGCTTAGTTGTATGAAGGAAATAGAACCAAGTGTTTTTTTTGGATAATTGCATAAAGATTATGTACATCTTTCTTGTACATTGACTACAATCAATTTCTATTCCCTTTGGGTGTTCTTTATTATGCAATTGCCTCAAAAACATTTATGCTCGACGTTTTCTTGATATTTGTGCAATGTTTTGATGCAGAATGCTCTATGTTTTGTTTTCTTTTATGATAATTCAAATGTTGATTCTTACAGGAGACAATTTATGATAAGTCTAATGTTGATTCTTACAGGAGGTCAAGATGTCAAGGCTTCTCGAAATGATGGGAACCAAGGTGCTGTTATTCCTACACCTACCGTGCTACCAAAAGGACCGTAAGTTTGCCATCTTACCATCTCTGATTGCCCATTGATTAATTTTGTGTCTAGGACATTTGGTAATAGCTAACTAGGTACCTGCATTTGTTTTCTCTCTACAGTGAGATTGGTACTGCAAGCAGAAATACAGGTGTTTTAGTTTCAGCTACAGACAGGTTATATTCTTCTTTCAATTGCAATAAAGAACAGAATTTATCTAATTTGTATTTCAACTAATCAAACACGCTGATACAGCTAAAGAAGATACAAAATAGACATGTATGTGCCTTTGAAGTTCAGATGTATTGGCTGTGTTATACTTGAAGTAACTCTTTTCAAGCCAACTTGATCCTGTTTAACTTGTCAAAAACTAATCAAGTTTGTTCCTTACCCAACTTGAGTTATGTTTGGCATAGTTTGCCATATCCCTTATTGTGGATGAACCATGGTTATCAAAATTGACCAATCTAACATTGACCAAGTTGGATCAAAATTAATATATACTGACTCGTTGTTAAGAAGTCAATGACCTAAAGGTAGGTCTCTTAGATACTCTTGAATAACATTGATCCTAGCAAAAACCATCACAGTAGGTATATGGAGAGTTAGGTGATATTTGCTTACGGAATAAACTGAGATCTTGCTGAGATTTCACTCAAGTCTAGTTCACTTTTTCCTTGATGGGTTCTGCTGCTGTTACCCAAACAGTACACAACGCCATCTCAAGCTGTCAACGTAGTTCTTGATGGCACCATTTTAGGCAAAAAGCTAGTGGTTCAATGCTTGCCTGGTGCAATCGAGATGTCCTAGATGCTTCATCCGTTGCTTGAGTTGTTTAGCTAGTTTTTGCATGACAAATAGCATTTTTTTTCCTTTTTTTTTATCATTGAACACGTTGCACATGCAAATGTGCTTTGCTCCATTCAGCTCTTGTTATCTATCTTCACTGGTATGCATGCTTCTATTGCTGTCTCAGCACATTCAAGGTAGCTTTGTCTCAAATAAAGCAGGAAGTACATGTGCTTATAGCTTTCTCACCAACAGATAGTCACACAAACTTGACAATTCTCATAAGGCAGATGATGATTTAAGTCTATAATTTCTAAAAGTAGTTTTGATATATATATATATATATATATATATAATATTTAAATAAATTAGTTTAATTATACTTCAATTAACATTTTATCTTACTTTTAGGAGCTCATATTATGAAGTAAATGATAATATTTCTCTTATTGCTACATTTGTCCTATGCATCTGCATCACAATTTTGTAGAACTTTCTGATCAGGGTCTAAGTCTTTAGGAATATCCTTTCCTTCTGTAATTTTCTCAACAGATTGTGACCACTTCTTACTGCATTTCCTTTTTGCTGCTTAACGTACGGCAAATCAAGCCGAGTGCACACCAAAACGCTAACCTGCGCATGTTTCTTTTTCTGCACAAAAATAATATTAACAAACCTTGAAACTCAAATTTCCTTTATACGAAAAGATCAGATTATTTTAGTTTATTCATTAAATTGGGCATTTTTATTAAGCATGATGGTTAAAACTAAAAGTTCTTTACTTCAAACAAATGCATGGAGCTCCTGTTCTGTAAATTGCATTTCATTTTCCACACATTTTCTCTCAGATATAACTCTACATCTGCTCTGATGGAAAGGATTCCAAGTAGGTGGCCTCGTCCCTCATGGCATGCTCCTTGGAAGAATTATAGGGTGCGTTTTTTTGTCAGTAGAACAAGTCTGATTTTTTCTTGAATTTAATTTTGTTGATCAATTGGTTCAGGTCATCAGTGGCCACTTGGGATGGGTTCGTTCCATTGCATTTGATCCAAGCAACACATGGTTCTGTACTGGTTCTGCTGATAGGACCATAAAGGTTCCTTTCCATTTATTGTTGTCCTTAGCTTGTATCATATATTTTTAATTGGCTACATGATTAGATTTCTCATTTGTTGTTTGGGATCACTATCTAGACTTTACCTTACATTGACACTGCATAAGAATCCTTTTTGAAAGTTCTTATTTTCCTGGGACTGGTAGACTACTCCAAATTCAGATCTCACTGCAAAACTCCATGCTAGTATCTAACACAATTAAAGGTGAATTAAAACACATTAGTCACAATATAATGTTACATACAATTTAATGGAGGATTGAGCATCATTTCACCGACCCTAACTAGTTGGCAGCATGGTTTAAAATTTTATTCTGTGACTGTCAGCTCGAGAGAAAAATTGTGCACTCACTGACCAGCATGCTGAACCACTTGAGATTGTTGAAACCTCTTGGTGTATCTTTTCTTGCGAACCTCTACGAGCGAAAGCCTTCTTTTTGGGATTTGTAGGGAACACAACTCTTTTGTAAGAAACGCCAAGTGATCTTTTGCAACACCTACACAAAATTCACGGTCTTGTGGAAGGATACTTTCCGAGTTCTTTAGAGGTTCCCTCAATCATTGTGAGATGCTACATTGACTCTCTGAGGCATGTGAGATTTTGTGTTGACTTCCCTAAGGCATACAAGATGGTATATTGACTTTTGTGAAACCATGAATCTTTTGTGAATCTTCCAGAGGTTCCTGAGGTATTGTGAGACATTGCATTGGCATCCCTGAGGCATGTGAGACAGTGTTAGATTTTGTGAGACAGTGAATCTTCCATGATTCACTAGAGGATTCCTTGAGGGACGCAAGACAGACACTGTGTTAGCTTTTGCAAGTAGGGATGACAACAAGTTGAAGGCACACAATTTTTTCTAGTACTTATATCTGTTTAATTCAAGAGGTACCTGGTCTTCTAATAACTTCATAAAATCTGAAAATTACAACCTGCCCATTTAACTAAACTGTCGGGAACCCTAATTCACCACAGAAGGATGGTTAGTTTTGTGGGTACTCGAATGAATACCTGATAACAACAACACTTTAAGAGAAAAAAAATTGTAGAGTAACTAAATTAGTAATGTTGACTATCTACACCGACAAAAAGAATTATAATCATCTGTACTTGTAAAACCCTTACACTCATTTAATGATGTATCAAAGAACTCTTATGCTTATTCGAGAAATAAAAACTGGTTTGAAAAAAAAAATACAATAACAACTACAAAAATCACAAAGGAGTATCAGCATGTTTCAAAGAACTCTTGCACGCATTCAACAACAAAGGTTTTAACAGCATTTGAAATTTCTTTTTCTCATATATATGTTGATCCCTGCACATAGTTATATATGTTCTTATCAAAGCATTTGTAGGACTTGAATAATTCAACTAAATAAACTGTTAGCAATTTAGGATCAGTTCAGTAACTATCACTTATATGTCTTTGTTTGATTTAAGTTTTTGTTTGATTTAAAGTGTTTAGGATGGGATAAGATTTTAATTGCTATGAGTTTTAGTTTTTAATATTGCAACAAAATTAGTAGGATTTAATGTATATTAATTATTATAACAGTCTTAATCTAGATAAGTTATTTATCACAATAATACTAATAATACTATGGTTAAATATTTATTATATATATTTGTTTTGTGGGTACCTGTGGTTATCTGATTGTGTCCATATACCTGCATCTACCTGCATAGCTGCCTCATCAATATCCAAACCTGACCTGTCATGATAAACAGATTCAAATCATACCCATTTAGGCCGTGCATCCACAAGCGCCCACTTAAACTGGTACCTATTGCCTTCCTTGTCCACAAGTTGTTCGTGATGCACCAAAGGTTCATGAGAATTCCTCTTCTTCCTTTCCTTTCCCTTCTCTTCCTCTATTAGTGCTTGGCACTCCTCATCGCTCGACAAAAACGATACTTCTTGATCTGACTGGGGACCAGAACACGGGCTCGGCCTTAAATTTCAAATCTTGGTTAGAAAGTCATGGTTCATTTGTTTGTGTGGTTATGATTGTTGTTGTTGTTGTGTGTCTGTTTGCATTCATTTAGAAACCTAAATTTATTCTTAACTTCTTTTAAGGAACCAGGTCATTTTTGTAGTTTAATTGTTTTTGCCATAGCTTTACAATTTGATTAGCTGATATTATTTAAAATGTAAGTGATGCTTGTTGAGTGCTATATACAAGTTTTAAACTAAAGTACTATGAGAATTTCTTCATTTATAATTTTCTTTTAGTCCTTCTGAATAAGTCATTTTATCACTCATGAGATTTTCTCTTCACTGTCTTTCAATTTTTTTTCTTTCATGTCATAGTTTTATATCTGATTTAAAAACAAATTCTTATCTATATATTTGATTTGTTTGCCTTTTCTAAGATATGGGATGTTGCATCTGGAAGATTGAAGTTAACTCTAACTGGACATATTGAACAAATTCGCGGTTAGTTGATTGATATGTTTTTGTGTCTTTTATTATTTATTTTGTTGTGATTATTTGTCTATAAGTTGCACGGTGTTGATGTAAATCTCCTTGGGCGACTAGGACTTGCTGTCAGTCAAAAGCACACTTATTTATTCTCTGCTGGTGATGACAAACAAGTTAAATGTTGGGATCTCGAACAAAATAAGGTTTTACTTTTTTGCTCTTGCTTTGTTTATGTAGGATTCTAATCTGCTTGAAGTCTGATATATTTTCTACCTTTAATTCTGCAATAGGTTATAAGGTCTTATCATGGACATTTGAGTGGTGTATATTGCTTGGCTCTTCATCCAACTATTGATGTGCTGCTAACAGGTGGACGGGATTCTGTTTGCCGGGTATGACAAGAACGATTCTAAGACTTGTGAATTTATTTGGTGGTTCATAAGTTGGTTTCATTTCAGTAGAAGGTTTTTGTACTTAAACGACATATTTGAGATCTGTATTTCATTTTACTTAGGTTTGGGACATTCGTTCTAAGGCAATGGTTATGGCTCTCTCTGGTCACGACAACACTGTTTGTTCAGTTTTTGCTCGGCCAACGGTATGTAAGTCTTTGATTGGTAAATGTGTCAGTAATAAGTTTTTTTAAATCTTGATTTTTAAGAAAGGATATATTAACTACAGCTTTTTTTAGTAAGAGATCTGTCTGTCCTTTACTTTGATTCTATATGTGCATGGCTTCACTGGTAAAATTTAATTGCCAACTCTTTTTTTGTCAATTTGTGCAAAAAATGATCAGAATTCTATAATCAAATTGTTT
The DNA here is from genome assembly GCA_037177295.1 of Kaempferia parviflora. NCBI lineage: Eukaryota > Viridiplantae > Streptophyta > Magnoliopsida > Zingiberales > Zingiberaceae > Kaempferia > Kaempferia parviflora. The sequence goes on from JBAMIE010000063.1 coordinate 8,909,296, forward strand.
CAAATTCTCCTCTGGTATTTTTGTTGCCAAACTGTCCAAAATTTGAATACTGTCAACTTACCCTGTATTTTACAATCCCTAATCACTTTATCCCTACTTTACAAAAACACTAATAAGGGTGGGAGGAATTGATTATGTTTAATGAAGTGTTTGATAACTTAGCAATACCTAGTCACAGAGGCTGTTTCCTGAAAACAAAGGGGAAACTCTAGATGACATTTTGACAAACAAAAAAAAAAAAGACGATGCGGCATTTTGCTTAATAAAGGGACAAATTTTGAACAGTAAAATTGAAATTCTCCATTCAAAATAATGATAATTATCCTGTATGATTTTGAGGTTTGTTAATGCTTAAATTTTGATACAGAGGGTTAAATTTTGTGTTGAGATTGTCTTAGACTTTTAAAGCTTCAAATGATAGTTGAATTTCCTATTCCTGTTTCCTATTTAATAGTGGTATGGGTTTTATTTTTCAACTATTTTTCTAGAGTTGAATCTACTCATTTGGATGCTTTGGACTTTTTTATGTTTCAGGATCCGCAAGTTGTAACTGGTTCCCATGATAGTACTATTAAGTTCTGGGATCTTGTAGCTGGTAATTCTCTTTTTTCAAGTTTTAATTCCTTGAGCTATCTACTGGTTCTCAAAAGGAAAATTTCCAATTGCAGGAAAAACAATGACAACACTGACCCACCACAAGAAATCTGTTCGTGCAATGGCATTACATCCAAAAGAGTAATGCTTTGCTACATGTGGCTCTGTTAACCACATTTTTGTCTCAAATGTGATTTTTAATCTGCTAAATAACTTGCTTTCCTTAATCCAGGAGAAGTTTTGCATCTGCTTCAGCAGACAATATAAAAAAGTTTAACCTTCCAAAAGGCGAATTTCTTCACAATATGCTGTTAGTATTTTCTTTTCTATCTTCCATTTTAGTGATGAATCAGTGGTTGCAATATATCTGAAAACAGAGCCCTAAAACAATATAATTTATGAAACCTTGTCCATTATGGTTTGGCTTAATCTATGAAGCCGTGTGAAGCATGGCTCATAGATCAAATCTTCATTGTAAATGGATTCTTTCTTGCACTTAGTATGTGTAGTTGATTTTACTCTTTTCGGTAAAAATTACAAAGAGTAGTTTTAGATTCACCTCCTATAATAACTTTTTCTGAAACATGTTTTATCCAGCTCCCAGCAGAAAACAATAATAAATTCGATGGCAGTTAACGAAGATGGTATTCTGGCCACTGCGGGTATGTTAGCTGTGTTCCTCACGCTTGCACTGACAGTTGAGAATATTGATCCAACATTTTGAAACTAACATGTCTCCTCTTTTCTGAAGGTGACAACGGAAGCCTTTGGTTCTGGGATTGGAAAAGCGGCCACAACTTCCAGCAGGCTCAGACCATTGTCCAGCCAGGTGGGTTTGATTAATCTCCACTTGCGAACTCTCGTTTACTTAGGATGTTTCATTAGTTTCCTGATGATTTTCCTTGTTTCCTTCAGGTTCTCTGGACAGTGAAGCGTGCATTTATGCTCTTTCTTATGATAATAGTGGGTCAAGACTTGTTACGTGTGAAGCTGACAAAACTATTAAAATGTGGAAAGAAGATACAAGTGCGACTCCAGAAACCCATCCTATCAACTTCAAGCCACCAAAAGAGTTCCGTAGATATTAATTAGTTCTGCCATTTCCCAATGGCGCTGATCAGTTTGAATTGCTGGGTGACCATGGAAGGTAAACTATATCATTATCAATTCAAGCTGAGCTGATCCAAACCCAGTTCTTTTAATCTTACTGCTCTGTTGTTAGCATTTAGCTAGAACTGGTCAATTATGCTTGTCTTGTATTTGAATTTTGATGAACTAATAGGTTGCCTTGCAGTAAATTGTTCTATCTTCATTTTATGCTGTTGCTAAAGTTTTAATTTTCTTCTGATCACTCCTAGTATTTATCAAAATTTTGATTTCACTTTTTTCTGTTGCAACTTTGTTTAGCCTTCTTAACGTAGCTGTTGTGGCAGATGTCCAGGTGGCACCACCTCCGTTTTTTTTATATCATTAAAATATTTTTTAAAGGTGCCCCATTTTAAAAATGTGAAGTTCATACTTATTTTGCAATAAATGTTTGTAAAATCTTAATTTAACAAAATTTATTGATTATTTAAATTTCGTAATAAATTTAAGTATGTTTAAAAAAAACGAATAAGGTTTATTTATTTTATTTATAAAATTCTCCAAAATTATTCTTTTTATAATATTTTTTTTATTTCAGATTTTTTAATTATACTCCTAATTAAAAAAAAAAAAACAGGCTTTAGAAACAACCATTTGTGAATATAATTCAAATTACTACAAAGTTGAATTTTTCTGTAGTATTTTTTATTCTTTAGACAAGTAATTACAGAAATTGAACTATCGCATTATAAAACAATTAAAAATTATGATATAATTTATTTCCTTTTAGGGACGCGAGGGGGTACATTTATAACACAGGAACTGCCTTCATTTTAATGAAAATTGAAAGCTCGAGCTAAATTTCCGTTGTTCGCTGGGAAATAAAATTTGGGTCCCATTGAAAGCCCGTTATCCACGTCGACGGTTGACTTTTGAAATATTTTTGTTTTTCCTCGAGGTACACAAACTTAGATTTCTTCAGAAACTAAAGGGAGTTTTACTCCACATATACTTGTGGATCTGACTAAGCCTAAGTAGTCATTTAGGAATAGCTAAGGTGTTGCTTATGTAAGGTGCTACGGCTGCCAACGTGAAGAAGGATGTAGAGTGTGTTGAATGATCTCTCAGAGATATTAGAGAATTAATTGAATTAAAATTACGAGTTCCACTTATCTATTGAGAGACTACTAAGAGTATCCATATTCGTTTAACGTCATAACACCTACTATCTCATAAAAGATATGAGATTCACATGCCACATATATATATATTATATTAGTACATTTATTCTATCACATTCGTTTTAACATTAACAATTATTATTTATGGCGTTCACATGCCACATACACATTATATTAACATATTCAATTTTTTTACATTCATTTTAATATTGTCATTCATTATCTATGGGTCCCACCGTTCACTCATTAATCTTTATTTTTATTTTAAATTAAATAAATATAATTTTAATTTTATTAAATAAATAATAATAATAATAATATTTTTAAATATATTTATTATGTAAAATATATTTGTCTTAAATTTATAAGTGTAATTTATTTGAAAATCTTGTTGCAGCTAGTTGCAATATCAGCTGCAATATAATGTTCTATTTTTTCTCCCTTACGATGACAGTCTGATATTTTTTATTATTTTTTTAATCCACGTAACACCATTGAACCCGTTCAATATCA
>JBAMIE010000063.1:8952588-8964936 GCA_037177295.1 Kaempferia parviflora
ATTTAAATTTGGCTTGAATTTGATTCATTTAGATATTATCGAACCCTAAATTTAAACATGTTTGATTGTTTGCAACTTTTACTTATTTAACTGGTTATTAAGTTTGATAATTTAAACTTGTTTGTTCATTTTAAAAGTTTTTTTATTTAGCATATTGATAAAAATTTGATTAATGAAGATGGTTACAAATATTATTCAAGAACATTATTCACAAATAATAAACTGAACACATATGTATTCAAATTTATTTATTTAGTTTAATGAGTTATTCAAACTTATTTATTTAATTATTCTTGTATATATTAAACAGACATAAACAAGTTCTTATCAAACTGAACACTAAACTTCATAAACATTCGATTCATTTACAATCCTATCCTTTCACAAGTCTACTAAAGTCTGAGCTCAACCATAGATTGTGAGTTAGGATAAAAAGTCCCCTAGTCAAAGATTTTACTCGAGCCATTGATTCTGTTCTTAGTTTGAGAGATTGTTGAATGATCGAGATCTTCTTCTCGAGCTCATCAGCTTGTCGGTTATCGTAGATTGGAGCTACATTTTTTTTGTTTCTAGTTCGCCTTCGAGATTGCTTTGTTCAATATAAAGACACTGTGACAGTGAAAAGAACTACTACAAAGTAGAAGATAAAATCATAGAACATGACTTAGCATTGATACATCAGCACACAATTCAGAATACAATCTACTCTTCAGCCTCTACTCGTACCCTTCTCCATTTTCCTCTCCTCCTCACAGCTGAAGCGGCATCCATGGCGTCGAGGCTTTTGGGGGTTTTCAATATCGCTCTCGCTAGATTCCATAAACAATGCTCGAAGGCATCTTCTTCGGATTCTTGGTTCTTGAGAGGTCATTTGGCCTTGAAGTGGCGCGAAAGTCCTCGGTTCAGTACTTTGAGGCTTCGTTGCCTTGTCGGAAGCCAAAGTTTCCGATGATTGATCAGAGATATTCAAGTGGACGCCGGGGTGCCTAACACTGCAAGAACTCTGCTCGACGGCCGAGTTATTGATGCTTTGAACATTATTGTTGATGCTGGCGGCGAAAGCCATCTCTCCATTGTGATTCCACACTTCCCTGCTGCTGCCTGCCTCAGCATTGTCCTCGCCGAGCTTATGCTGCCATAAGCTCTCTGTCTTCGTATCGCCGTAGCCTATAACCATCGATGCTCCATTGTTCTTGCCTGCTAAAGTAATGACATTCACTGATGAACCATTACTCCTTCCACTACCACAATTTGCAGCAGTTATCTTCTGCTTTAGTGTAGAAAGGCCTTCCTTGATCTCCTCCTTGTAAATAGCTCGTTTGCCGTCGGTAAATAAATCTTTCGACACATGGAAAATTGCAATTTTGCGCTCCTTTTCATTAGAACTCCGTCTCTGATCCATGTTACCATCACTGGACACCGAGGCTACTTCGGTTTTTATGTTGATGGATTCAGGTTTCAAGTCTGAGTCTTCACTCTGTTTGGATGCGTCTTCTACATTGTGTAGTTGTGAAGGCCCAGGCTTCTCCATAGCATTGAGGGTTACATGTCGGAGATTCGATTTCCGCCTAACGGAGTTCACCGACGACTTAGAACTTAGTTTTGTATCTCTTTCTACAGATGTTGCTTGTGCCTGCAGCTTATGCAGCAATGTGATGGCTGATGAGGGAGAGGTTATTGATTGGGAAATTGGCTGATTTGTTGGGTTGCTCTTTGTTAGAAGACATTTTAATGGAGGTCGCGACTTCACCTGAGCTACTACTCTTGGTTGTTTATCCAAACTTGGTTGAATCTGCACGGGGGGTTTTGAGGCTTCTCTCATTGACGACGGGGACTTGATCTTCGTCCGTGGCTGGGCTGAGTGGCGATTGTGTGGTACATTCGTACATGGCTGTTGAGGAGCTTTTCGAGTTGCGGTTGGTCTTGGCATGGGAGATATTGGTTTTGCATGGGCTGAAGGTTGGGATGAAGAACCGGCGATCAATCTTTGTTTGTTTGGAATAGGACGCCATCTTCTTCCATTCGGGCTAGTCCAGGATGGCATCCAAAAGCGAAACGGTTGAAACTGGTTCCGACTCGTTCTTTCTTCCATATAGGAGACTAGCAATGGCAACCTATCTAACAAGAATCATATCACAATTATAACAAGTCTCAGCAACCGATTCCTATTCGTCCGCAAAGAGTTTAAGTATGGTATCAGGAATAACTTGTGAAGGAAGAGGATGAAAGAAACGACTCCTCGAATCAAATGTTTTTAAGTATCTCCGGCGAATGGAACATAAAGGGAGGAATATGAAGATAGAAGACAAGGAAAGGGAGGAATAACTTTAAGAGACAAGATAGGAATAACACATTGTTCATACAATTTCGCTAGCTAGCTAACTAAAGTAGCAACATTAACCTAGTTTTCGATAGATGAATACCGATAAGTAAATTCACTTGTTCTTATTGAATTCCATATTCACTTACAATGCTAGAATGCCAAAAGAATCTACTCCTAGGCAAAGATTAAGAAACCCACTGTTTTCAACCCAAACAACAAAACCTATCCAAGAACCTTCAAGAGTCTACTAAATTATATTTGATCAAACAAATGCATCAACAAGAGTGAAATTCCTCAAGATTTAGAGAAGCATCTTATCAATTCCTCAAATTCACAAGAACAATTGTATGCAGACATGATACAGACAGAGATGCGAGGGGAATGTGAAATCAAAAACAAAGGGAAAGGTAAATCAACTTAAAGGGAGAGTTTGAAGATTGGTAATTACCAGCAATATTGAAGCTCGTAATGATGGAGCAGAGATCAGCAGCAACCACATCGAGGTAGATGTCAATGGCTGATGCACTGGAAGCCACGACAAGCCAATGTCCAAGCCACAAGGAGAAGAGAGCAGACCAGGAGATCGATGAGGATGATTTTCCGAACATACTGGCTCCAGAGTTTGGGAGCCGAGTTCGAATCACCATCGGAATCGGCAATGTCGCGATCGACGACTGAAATCGCCATCTTACTCTTCTTCTTCTCCTTCTCTTGATTCTGATCCTCGTCTGAGTGCGATGGAAGAGGAACTTTGGAAAGGGGATTAGGGAAGGCGGGCGACGGGGGAGGCTCCTCTGTCCGGGAGGCGAGGGATAAAACCACGCGGCGGAGCTCCGGGAGGAAGTCCTCCTGGAGGAAAAGCCGTGGGAGGGGTTCGGGGAAGGAGGAGCAGCGGCGATGGAGGATCGAAGAGGAGGAGAAAGAGTCGCGGAGGCGCTTGAGGAGAAGGAGAGGGGCGAGAGGCTTGTCGTCGGCGGCGATGGCGAAGAATACGAGAGGGTCGGCCATGAGGAATGCGTAGATCCGCCCGCCGGCGGTGTGGGAGTAGTGGCGGTGGAAGCGGGGCGCGGAGGCGAGGCACTGGTCCGCGAGCTGCGAAAGCAGGCGGGGGTTCTCGTCGCCGTCGTGGGGCGCATCGGCGGCGGATCGGGAGAGCTCAGCGAGGACGGTGGTGCCGCGGGCGACGCAGACGTAGAGAATCGGATGATCGGCGGCGAGCGGAGGAACCATCGGAGCGGCCGAACCACCGCGGAACTTTGCTCGGGACTCTTAACCCAGCGATCACGATCCAGGTACGATTTATAATTTTGTCCAGACGATAACAACGATGAGACACTCACCCGATTCCGAGGTTGCATTAATTAAATCTCATAGAGAACATTTCAAATTGGCCACTCAGAAATAACATCCTTAAAAAAAACCCTCCCACAGTTGTCAAATCAACAAGAAAAAGAATTATTAGAAAAACTCGAAAAATATGAACTTTATTATCAAAAATAAAATAGGACCGTTATTTACAAAATTTGTTGCACTGACAAAATTAAATTAAAAAAAAATTGCTATTAACCAGGAGGCCGACAAAATCTTCCAGCTATCAAACATGGGGAGGATCTATAAATGCCCAGTTAAAGACCTGCTCGTATTGGATCGCAGCACTGTTCCAGGTGTAATCTTTTGACATTCCTCTCAGCATGAGCCCTTCCCAGGAAGTTTTATGTTCTCTGTACGTTTGAATTGCCACCCTCAATGCCTGCAAACATCAAAATGGGAAGAAAAAAAAAAAAAAAGTTTATCGTAAACACATATCTTTCGCTTCCGATATGAAATTTCTAGTTCTGTCTCGCTGATAATAACAAAGATAAAACAGTCTACGCGACTCACTGCTAGCATGGTCTCCTTGCAAAAGGGTGAGAATCTCCACCCTGTTCCTTCACCACTGCCTTCGTTTGCGTAGGGATCGAAATTCTCAACGGTATCCTGAACCAAAGGAAAGAAATAAGGTTGAGAGTTTATTTGAATTATGATGAAATAAACTAAGGCACTTCAAATCTCACCTTGAGGCCGCCGGTCGAGCTGACAACAGGGACGGTCCCGTATCTCATGGAGTACATCTGATTCAAACCGCATGGTTCGAATCTTGAGGGCATTAAGAATATGTCACAACTGCTCGATTAAAGTTAAAAGTGTCAGATTTGGCTATCTTGATCGTCATGAACGTAATATTAGTGATAATTTCATACCCAGCAGTTATTCTATGAGAAACTGGGATGTTAAATCCGACCCATCCACGGAACTTTTCTTTGTAGACAGATTCGGCCCAACGCATCCAAGTTTCAGTTTGGGGATCCCCTGATCCAAGCATAACCTGAAACAGGATAAAGCACATCGAGTGAGAAGGAAACAAGAGATCAATACTGCCACAAACTGAAGAACTTATAAAAAAAGCACTTACAAATTGGACGTCATCTTGCAACAACTCTGGCAATGCTGAACGGATCAAGTCAGTGCCCTTTTGATGATCCAATCTTCCAATGAATCCAATCTGCGAACCATTATCATCACTTCACAATGAGATTTATAAGACAAAAACATGTGATTGATGATGACTTTTAAAGAACATCACCAGTGGGGTATCAGGCCTGACAGGAAGACCAAGCTCCTTCTGTAAAGCTGCTTTGCACTGAGTCTACATAGTTTAATTCACTCCAAGTGAGAAAAGTGCGAAATCAATACCAATGACATGTGGAAATAACCACCATTCTAACAAACCTTTCCAGAGAGATCATCAACTGAATAATGGAACGGGATATGCTTGTCTGAAGTAGGATTCCATTCGTCGACGTCAATCCCATTTGTGATTCCTAGGACAAAGAACTAAGTATGAGAACCCTCACACCCTTTATAGTTCTATTAAAATTTGATTATGTCTATAAAAAGAATGGAGATATTTTATATAGTTGAATACCGTTCAAAACATATTTTCGGTTACTTAGAATCTCATCCAGACCATTCCCACCGGCTGGAGTTGTAATTTCGCAAGAGTAACCCTGTAACCAGTGACAAAAAGATAAAACAACAGGCAAGAGAAATATACAACATGAGATACTTGATTGATATAAAGAGGAAAAGATGTTAAGAGTAGAAAAGGACCTGACTGACAGTGACTATTCGATCACACGTAACAATTGCAGCCTTAAGAAAATTAACCGTCTCACCCTTGTCAAGGGCATGCTTTCGAGCCCAAGTAGGAAAAATCCATTCAAGAACATTATACCACTCTGTAGGCAGTCCCAAGTTGCTAAATGTAATTGCTGGTTCCACACCCTTCCGATAGAAAGCAATGTGAAAAGAATGAGAATCCAAAAAGTAGATATGAGTACCAACATCAGGAAATAACATCCAAAAAACATATATTTACCTGGTGGGCGAGGTTATGAATAAGAAGTATGCTGCGAGCATCTTTGTAAACACCATGTGGACGATATTTTGCAGCCAGAAGACTAAGTTAAATGCATTCAAAAATAAAATCATCAAAAGAGAGTACTTTTTAATGAAGTAAACAATTAAAGAAAAAACAGCATAGAAATTATTTCTAATAATTCTCAAATAAATAAGATGATAAATTTGGAAGTAAGTCAAGAAGTCGTTGATCATCATCTTTCATATAAAAGGATAAGGATAGTTTGAATGTTTCTTTTAGTTAATACAATACGCAGCATATTTCCCATGATAGTCCCATACAATAAATTTTTCAACAGCTTGGTGAACAAAATGGAATACCTACATTGTAGGTAAGTTTGAAGCAATATAAGCAGTATGCTTGAGTCAAAAGTCCATCTCAAAATCAAGGAATATAGCCAACTCATAGTATCCGGAAATCAGATTGTGTTGTGCTTAAAACATCAAAGTTTTTACTGTTACAAAATTCATATTTTTGTGTGTTCCGAGACAAATTGATAGGTTATATACATATTGCAACTGTAAATTCATCATCAGGAATTACACTCAATGAAGGCAAATTTACAACAGCTATTTGCTCTACCAAGTAACAATATTATCTACATGAATCAGTTTCATTATTATTATATATTTCGTCAAACTTATGCAGACCACCAATGCAAGTTAAATATCATTACCCCATGAGATTGGTTGCCAAGTTTCTCGTGGATGTCAATAATTTCATGTGCATTCATTGATTAGACTTTGCAGAAACAAGATCACTAAATATGCAGTAACTGGTTGTAATCTAGTTGTTATTGGGAAACCACTACATCTAGTTGACTATGTAGTACAGTTGGTCTAAAGGAAACTTCCTGAAACATTATTATAATCATAATAAATTGACCTTAAAATTTGAGTTCTTTGAGGATCCAAAAGAAGTGTGCAGAAGAATTTGATAGGCAAGAATCAGCTAATACTGGGCCATAAAATAAATGTGTTCTCCCAAGAAAATGATTTAAAAAAAGATTCTGCTCCAGAATATAATCATATAAACAAATCACATTCAACAATATTCGTAAGAATTAGTGTTGGATTGTAGGTACATACACTGATACAAGTGATGCATGCCAATCATTAATAACGAAAAGACTTTTCTCTCCATATGTATAACCTCCCAGAGGTAGCACTAATGGAGCCTCACAAGCTGCATACGACAAGATTGTAAACCTGAACTGCAAAATTAAACATTTCTTCTTCATATGATTGCAGAAAATGTACTCTTATAATCACATATTTTGTTGGTAATTTCATTAGGGCAAACCTGATTGTCAGCAAAAGCTCCACTTGAATCGCCATACGGATTTCCAGGTCTGTGATAAGCAGGATGATCAACAAATACCTAATTACACAAGACAAATGAGACAGATTATTTAAGAATAAATATGGGAGACAAACAGGTAGAGCTTACAAGAAAGATGGAACAAGTACAATTTCAGAATGAACACCATAAGCAGATAGATTATTAACAACTTTACATCTCACAATAAGCATCAGTCAATTACTAAGATTCATATCATTGCATATACAAGAAAGGAAGTATAAAGTTGCATGTATCCAGATTAAAAGGACATACCCAATCAACACCCTCTCTGTATTCATGAAAGAAAGAGATTTCATGCTCTCCTCCAAAGCATGAAACTTTGATGCGCACCATGAGATCAGTTGCGTTAACAAAGTTTTTGTCTGAAACACCATTTAGGTATCTTGGAGTGATCACCATTACTCGATGTCCTCTTGAGGCAAGAGCAATAGGTAATGAACCACAAACATCCGCTAATCCTCCTGTTTTTGAGTAAGGAGCAGCTTCAGAGCTAACAAAAACAATATTATGAGTTATAATAGCCTTGGATTTCTCTTGTTCATCAATTTCATTCTCTTCTGCAGTAAGATCCAGAACATCGCTAGAAACTAAAACTTCGTCTTGCTCAATTCCGTTGACAAAGATATTAGAGAAAAGGCTAGAATCTTCAACTTCAGTAATGGTATCAAGAATTCCAGAAACTGAGACCCTTCCATTACCTATATATTAAATTAACATCTTATCAGAAAGAATGACAATTAAGAAACTACTACGGATGTATACATACACACATAGTAATAATAATAATGATGATGATAACAATGAAAGGAACAAGTAATAAAAATAACTTTAAAAAATAATATGTAGAAAATTGAAGTTTATTGTAAAATAATGTTTCATTTGAAGCTAAAACATAAATCAGAAAAGCAAGACAATGACTTTGTTGTTTATTCCTCCGCAAATAATAACCAGCTGATGGTAAACATGCGCCACACAAATTGACCCATCCACAAAATCTAATCAACATGCGCCACACAAATTTTACAGACCAACTATAACCAAGAACATAACCAGTTAATAAGAGTAAAGAACATAACCAAGAAAAAGGGTAACAATTGCAATTACAAGTAAACGCAAACCAAGGAAACTATATGGGGAGAACTGACGGTTCATTAAAGAATGAATTTGGAGGCCGAAATGAGTATGGGCTAGTGGGTTCGTTGAATTTTCATCGGGATGTAAACCTTTAAAATCTTCTATTCATTTTGTGTCCCCAATGGAATTGCCCCCACCGGATTGCTTGGATCAGGCAATCAGCCAAATCGAAGGTTTTAAACATTCAGAAGGGAGTTCGAAAAGACACGGGGTTTAATCGTTCCTAATGCAACTTAAATCCGTACTACGAACTAACAGAAGCAAAACCTAATTTGATCCGCAGCGACTCCTCTCGCAGAGTACTACGCCGAAGTAACTCATCGTCGACGAACTCAAAAACAGAAATTAAAAAACAAAAAAGGAACTCACAATTGAGTGCAAACCGAGAGCTAGGAAGAGCCACCATCGGGCCATTCTCAGCCTCCGCCGGTTTCCCGGATGTCAGGGTCGGCCAGTCCTGGTCCTCTCTCTTACACCGCAACGCGATGCTCCGACGAAGAGGTCCGACGGAGAGGAACCGGTGGCGATACGACGGCAGCAAACTGGCGGCGGACTGGGAAGAGGGCCGAGCAAGCAGCAATTCCATGGCGGTGGGGCGGAGCAAGAGGCGATCGGAAGGAGGAGAGGGCAGGGAAGCAAGGAATCAAGAGAGGAGGGGGAAAACTAAAGCGAGTAAGGAAACAAGCTAGAGATGATCAGTTTATATAAGGGGTAGGCCCGTGATTTTCTCGTGCCTAGTTTGCTGACTCGGCTTTTATAAAATTTTTAAAATAATTTTTTTTTTAAAAATAAAAATTTAAAACAAAGTCTTTTTATATTTAATTTGTAAAACGACTCGATCAAAAGTTAAATAAGAGAACAAAAATATTATTATTATTATTATTTTTTTTTTTAACTTTTATGTGATCATTTTCATATTATATTCTTTTAAATAATTTAGATAATAGTTTAGTTTTTTTCACATGATTAATGTGAAAGAGATAAACTCAGGTTATAACTTATAAGAGATAAAATTTGGTGTTCAGGATTTTAAAAAATGTAATTAAAAAATTAAAGACTCTGTCTATGTAAAAAGTGGATCATTGGATTTAATTCGTAGAACAACTCAACGAACTTATTAACGCATTGATTTGTACGGATGAAAAATTGATTAACTCAAATTAAATAATCAAATTTGGAAGTTAAATTTAGTTAATTTAAAATTTTATTTTTTTTAATAAAATATTATTATTATTTACTTATTCAGTTCAATCTCAATTTTAAAATCTATCTAAATTGAACAGTGATTGAACTTGATTGTTAATTTTTATATTATATCCTTTTAAATAATTTAGATAATTATTTAGTCGTTTGCAGTTGATTAATATGAAAGAGTTGTACATCATAAAAAAAGAAAGTGCTATTAAATGTAAGTGTTATATTGGTCTGATTAGGGGTGAGTAAATATTCAGTTAAATCGAATAAATCGATCGAAATTCGGTTAGGTTTATTTAGAAATTTATTTTTTTTTTAAATCAGTTAATTTGGTTCGGGTTCGATTTTAAAATTTCTTATTCGGTTAAACCGAATAGACTGAATAAACCGAATTTTTGAACCAAATCAAATTTTTAGACCATAAATTTTGGACCGAACCGAATTTTTATTAAAATAAACTGATTTTTTTGAAAAAAATTGATTTGTTCGGTTTATTCGGTTCGGTTTGTTCGGGTTTATCAAAAATTCGGTTCGGTTTGTTTGGGTTTTTTTAAAAATCGGTTCGGTTCGGTTTGCTCGGAAAAAAATTAGTTCGATTTAGTTTGATTTATTCGGTTTAGTTCGATTTTAACCGAATACTCACCCCTAGGTCTGATTTCCAAGTTAAATAAGAGAAAAAAATTACGTGATGATTTTCATATTATATTCTTTTAAATAATTTAGATAATTATTTAGTCTTTTTTTCACATGATTAATGTGAAAGAGTTCTACCTCATAAAATTGTATAAAGGCGATCTTTTCACATGATTAAACTAAATTGTAAGTGCTATTAAATGTTAATTGAATTATAATATTTGTGTTATAAAGTTATATTTATGGGGTTGACAAGTTATATTATGGATTATATTAAATTAAAATGTAAAAAAAAAATCAGGTTATAAAAAATAAAATATAGAATAAAATTTGATTTCAAGGTTTTAAAAAATATAAAAATAAAATAAAAATGTCTGCAGTGAAAAAAATGAGTCAAAAAGTAGATTATTATATTTTAATTTGTCAAACGCCTCAATTAACTTATTAACAGAATTAACAGATTGATTTGGTCTGAATTTATCTGATTTATTGGATTCATTCATGAACATATTTACGTTATTTGTTATGGCATGAGGAGGTCCAACCAAGGACTCCTAAAAATTTTTTAATTTTATATTATTTGGCCCCTTTAAAAATTAATAGAAAAGTTAGTCTCATAGTAAATTTTATTTTTTTTCTTTTAACATACCTCTCGAGTTTGAATCCTCGGAGAACTAAATTTCAAATAAAAATTTCTTTTTTATGTTATACATATCAACTAAATATGTATTATACATTTTTTAAGATTTGGATAGGTCATTATTATATAATATGTTTAATAATTATTTTTATTACTTGGTATACGCTCTCCCCCCACCAAAAAAATAAAAAAAAATCCTAGATCCGTCCTGGATTCATTCAATGTTAAAAATAATAATCCACTTTAATTTTTGTTGACGCGCATTACTTGTCTCAAGTTTCAATGAAGGCACTTAAACCCTTCCCTAGAGTTCCCTTTCACCTCGTTTTGGTACTCCATAATAATATGTAATTATCAAGGTCAGTACATGATTTAAAATCTAAAGGTGCTCGGGAGTCAAAGACAGAACCATGAAGTACTCGGGAAACATGTTCAGACCCAAGAGGTGATTAGGAAGTATGACTAACCCCAGAGAATGTTGTTTGGGAGGTTAACACAAAGTCGAATACTACTTTGGAAGTAAAAAAAAGGTTTGAAGGGAAGATAATAATGGACGGAAGTTCTGGGTGGGCATTATTAGAAGGAAAGATAATAATGGCGGTCAGTGACCATCAGGGGGTAGAGCTTGTGTGGGCAGGTAGGTAGGCCCCCAAGGCTAACCTAGTTGGTAGAGGCATGGGAGAGTGGTTGTAGTGACCCGGGTTCGAATCTCGCTAAGGAGGGTTTCACGTTTTCTGAGGACGATTCTCACCCATATCTTTGTCAGCTGGGTTCCTGTTGAACCTCCTCCCAATGGCGTGGGGCAGTCGTGGGAGGACAGCTAACGTGGCGATTTCACTTTTTTTTTTTTTTTGTGGGTAGGCAGGTAGCTACTCACACTAGCCAGACAAATATTTCATTAATATCATTTGTAAGCCCCAAAAAAATTGCAAGGTAAAAAAAAAAAACACATAGCCTATTCCCTTTGTCTCCCACTCGGCCTCTTCGTCCATGACCACACTCACCAGTGTAAGTTTAACATTTATCTTCTTGAATTTGAACGGTGAAATTCATTTTAGTTTTAACTCAATTTCAAAATAGTCCCTGAGCTTTTAATTTTCTTTAATTTAGTCCCTCACATCATTTTCTAAAAATATTTTCTAGCTAAAACTTTCAAATGATCAACTCACTCTTTCATTATATTTTATTCAAACACATTAAAAATAAAATCATCCATAATATATAAATATTGAAGTAAAATAGTCTCTAATAAAAAAAATAAAATAGTCCCTAATTTATAAAATTATTATAAATTTTAAAAAATATTTTTTTTACAATATATCTAAAAATATATACAAATGTATTAAAAATGCAATATCTCAATGATATATTAAAGATAAGTCCTAATATATACAAACTATAACGGTTTTGACTGATTATTAATATGCGGTAAAAAGTTGATAGGTGGGGGAGGGCATGCTCGGGCATGCCGAGTTTCAACCCTAAGACCTCATGTGACAACCTCTCATGCTTTAACCACTGCACTGTTCTAAAGGGACTTGGCTGAGTTGATAGTAAAGTAGTCCTTCAACTAAATTAATAATCAACCAAGAGAGCTCTAAT
>JBAMIE010000063.1:9128071-9140696 GCA_037177295.1 Kaempferia parviflora
CAAGACCTCCGGGATAAGTACCCGTGTCACTCACATGGCTACCAGGGTTCAGTGACACGGGTACTTATCCACGAGGTCTCGGGGTCGAACCCTGGGGAAGGCAAAAACCCACCAGCCGGGGGTGGGAAGACCGTGAGTACGGTGCCGGACACGATACCTTCTATGCGAGGGTGTGGGCCGGGCTGTTACATGAACAGTGTTCGAGGCGCCTCCTGGGCTACTGGAGGCACCTCAGACACGCTGGCCGAAGGCTCAGCGTAAGAAGGTGAGGAGGCGTGTCCAAGTCGACTAGAGGCGTCTGGTAGAGGCTCTTTGGTGAGGCCTGAAAGCGCCTACCAGTGAATAGAAAGCGCAGTTTACTTGACTTATCGCGACTGAAGCGCATATGATCAGATTTGCCTATGGAGGAGCCTCGGAGGAGGCTGGAGGCGCCTTCCATAGGCTATATATGTCATGTTCGAGTAGCACACTCTATCTCTCTCATCTATAAGCTGTTACGACTTTTCTGCTACTACGAACGCATCTGACTACTATTGTTCTACTGATCTACGACGTCCGACCACTGCAGGTAGAGCGACACCAACACTTGAGCGTGATCGAATCTTATAAAGTGTTGGTAACATTTTCATAATTGTGCACATCTTTTCATATTTGCAAAAGGGAAGTGTAGGTTGTTACACTTTCTTAGTGTTTATACTTGTACTCGATTCACTCTTTCGGCATTACCGAAAGATGATTTTAGTGGATTGCCCATCGATAGGTCCGGAGAACTGTGGGTCTTGGAGTAGGAGTCGCTGAAGGCTCCAAAACCAAGTAATTGCTCATGTTTTCGATTTTTGTTTTCCTTTCCGCTGTGCACTTTGACTAAAATTTCTTAATTTCTAAAATGCACGTGATTCTCTCCCCCCTCTCACGTACGCTACGATCATACAAGTTGTTGCAGCTACGAAATCGTACGTAGTTGTTATACAGTAATAGCAGCTACGGTTTCATAGTTGCTACAATGTGAATGTTAAACCTTAAACTTTGACAAATAATAACTTTTGATTCGAGTTGAACCGCAGGACGCATAATATATCAAATCAAAGTTCTTTCGAAGATCTACAACTAATTATGAGTTAAAACCCATAATAGTCAAGTTTTAGCTAAAAAATATTATTTAAAGTATTTTCGGAAGATCTGAATAATTTATCTTAAAATAAAATCATATTATAGCATCTACGAAATCGTAGCTATTACAATTACGTAGCAACTTAGTTATAATAGTTACGAAATTAGATCATAACTATAACAATTGTACAGCGTCTATGAGATCGCACAATAATGCACCCTAATTAAGTTCAAGATTTAAACAGAAAATATAGAAAGAGATAATAACAAGGGTAGCAAAAATAGTATAGGAGCAAAGAAACTAGCATAAGGTCTCTTTTGTTAAAAGAATCAAATGGGATGATTTTGACCAAAAAAACATAAAGTGCCTTTTTCATTTTTGCCCAACTATTAATACCGAATGAGTCCCGTTTGGTTTATTTCAAACCTGCGGCCGTGAAGAAACACAGAAGAAAGAGAGAGCGAGGGAAGGAGAGAAGGGGCGCAAAGCTCTCTTCTTTCTCTTTCTTTTCTCTCCTCCCCTTCTCTCTCTTCTCTTCTCCTTCCTCACCCCTTCTCCACTTTGAGGCGGGCGAGACGCAGCTGCATCATCTCTCTCCCCTTGCCCTGCCTCAAAATCCAACCTTTTTCTGTTGTTTATTTATTTATTTATTTATTTATTGCGTTGGATGATTCCTGTCTGAAATCGGCTGCAAACAATCGGAATTGGGAATCGGAAGTGTTGCTTTGTGCTGAACATGGCGTTTGAAGGGTCCATTTCGTTGTCGGTGGTGGAGGACGTGCTAAAGCAGCACGGATCGAGGATGCGCGATATCGACTTGGCCTCGAGGAAGGAGGAGCAAGCAGGTGATTTGATTTCTTTAGTAATCGTGAAATGTACGTTGACACACTTTTTACATTTTCGACGTAAGAATCGGCCAATAATTGTGCTCGCGAGACCTTGCTTTTCTACCAATGTGAGGGAACAATGAGGGAGCCAAACATATGTTTCCCCCCTCTTATGTGTTCGTCTACGTCCCTTGCAGTTTCTTCAATAACATCTTTGTTCTTCAAGTTCCGTTGTTTGAAAGCACCTGATTTGAATGAAGAAATGCAAGAGCTTTTTTGTTGGCTTACACCCTCCACAAGGGCAATTACTCTTAATGTGTTATACCACAAACTCATGAGTCAGTACATTTACTATAGAGAATACTGTCACAAATCATGATTTGAATTCTAGTTTGTTAAATAAAGCGTTAGGTCTATTCAATCATGCACAAAATGTATCCGGTTATACTTGTCGTGGCAGCAATGAGAAGGTATGAGGCAGTTGCATGGCTTAGGGGAATGGTTGGGGTTGCTGGTGCGAGGGATTTTCCAGAAGAGCCTACTGAGGAGGAATTCAGGCTAGGACTAAGGAATGGAATTGTTCTCTGCAACGCACTCAACAAGGTTCAGCCTGGAGCAGTGTCCAAGGTTAGCACTCGTTGAATGATTTTGGTAGAATCTTTTTTTCTCTCGCGTCACTGTAGTTGGAATCTAATTGTTCTTTTTCATTTAAGGTGATTGAAGCTCCCGCGGATTCAGCTTCCCTTCCCGATGGTGCTGCTCTATCAGCATTTCAGTACTTTGAGAATTTGAGGAACTTCCTTGATGCCCTAGAAGAATTGGCTCTCCCCACATTTGAAGCATCTGATCTACAGCAGGCATGTCTTTCTTGTTTTGCTATAGTTTCCTAGTTCTTGCTCCAGTGTATTAAAGCTACACTAGGCAGTCTGTTATTCAACAGTTTTTACATGCAAACTAGCTTTGTTTTCTTCGACAAATGCATCAATTATATTCCCCTTATTCCAATGCTCCCTGACTTGTCATATTTAGCAGAACATACTGACAAAAATTGTCACTTATTCCTGGTTAATAAAAAAAACTGCTTTATCTCCCAGAACTTATCTCGAATGGGGTCCATCCCTAATGTTATTGCTACAGGGTGGTAAAGGGTCTAGGGTTGTTAATTCTATTCTGGCTCTTAAATCCTATGGTGAGAAACAAGCACGGAGGAATGGTTCCTCCAAGTCTGGTGGAATTGTGAAACATTCAAGCACTGGAAAACACTCTGTGAGGAGAAACTCAGAACCTTTCATGTATTCTCTCTCTAGAAGTCAACCAATTCAGGATGGTGGGTCATTGGAGCAGAACTTCAGCATTGATTTTTCAGTAGAATCTTCTGAAATGGTTGGTAAGCTGAATGTTATACATTGAAGGATCCAGTAATCCTGTGTTAGCTCAAATAATTTGTATGATTAACAGATATCACCCTCTCTGAGCATGCTTGTGCGCACCCTTATATCAGATAAAAAGCCTGAAGAAGTCCCTTTGGTATATAAAAGCTGGTTATGAGTTTAGGCTAATATATCATCAATTTGTATTGACAATTTTCTGCGCAAAACAGATAGTAAATTTTTTAGTGGTCCTTTTCAGGTAGTTGAATCAATGTTAACTAAAGTAATGCAAGATTTTGAGCATCATATTGCAAGGAAACAGGAGATGGTAGGCCATCTTACATCTTATCTTGGTTATTTATATGCTGCTTCATTATCTAAACACAACCACTTCAGTTCTTTTTTTACATAATTCTCTACATTTCAGACTATTATCTGAAGCCCTATTAATCAATCATACTTTTTTACATGATAACTTAATATTTTTAACTGCAAAGTATTATCCTCTAATCAATCATATTTTCCATATGCACCTAGCATGAATTTCTTCCTTTTATGCAGCGGTACTGGAGTACCATATTATTTTATGTTACTATAGATCCTCTTAGATCACATAAATTGATATGACAAAACTTGATAGATGGATAAAACATTGAAAGAGATAAATGAAACCAGTTTGTTTTATGGAGCAAGCAATTCAAAGGAGATTCAGCCTAAATGCTGTGTGAATAAGGTACCATATTTAATCTTGTTGAAATTTGTTCTTTAAAGCAATGATAAATGGACACTGGAAAACTTCATAGGTGAAAGTAATTGATGAAACTGCATCCCTCCACGAATCAAGCAATTTGACAGAGATTCAGTCCACTCCCTGTGAGAATAAGGTACCATATTTTATTTTGTCAGAAATTTTCCTTGGTCCAATGAAATGCTGATACTGGAAAACTTCATAGATGGACATGACTGATGAAACTGGTTCCCTCGACAAAGCAAGCAATTCATCAGAGATTCAGAACACTTACTTTAAAAATAAGGTGACATTATATATTCGAGTTGGTCCTTATACAACAGTGGAGCTAAATGCTCTGAGTTGATGCAATGCATATAATTTCAAATTGTCGTTCAAAGAAATTTAAAAAAAAAAATTATGGTGGTCATGTCATATAAAACTAGCTCATTAATAGACAAAATATAGTTATTTAAAAATTAGTGTTGAAAGAATAATTTCCTTGAAGTTTCAAGTTTTTGGAGCAAAGGTGATGTCATCACCTTAGCGGCTCCTCTAGGGCGGCCCCACACTCTCACTCTCTGGAAAGGCATAAATCACGAGGGGCATTTACTCTAGCACAACTGTCCTTTGCATGGGGAGGTTAGCCACCCAGCGAAGCATTTTGCACCTATTGGAAATTGACTCCAAGACCTATTGGTGTAACCAGCCATGCCAATTACCTCAACCCATGGGGGTAGAAGTTTTAAATGTTTGATGTTGTATAAAATTGTTCTAATAGAAACTTGATACGACACCCAAATTGAGCCCAAACTCACACAAAGAAGTGGAAAATAATTGACACAACATGAGGAATAATTATCTCACATGGAGAAGAGAAGAGATGATCTCATGAGAGAAATTTAATTTCTAAAAAGATGATAAATAATAAAAATCACACCTCTTTTATAGATATCAATCAAAACAAACTAGGAAAACAATCGAATTGCAAAGACGAAATAAGCCAATCTAGATTAAACTTTTACCAAAACTACTCTCTTTGCAAATAATAATGCCTTGTTCTTTACTATATTTTAGATGCCAGAATCAGAAAGTTCTTACACGTGTTCAAGAGATGAAAATTTTACCATGAGCTTGAGGGGTCAAGAACAAGCAAAAGAAAAGCTTTTGAAGCAATGCTTACTAATTGAGAAGCAAAAAAGAGAAATTGATGTATGTTCTTATGCTTTGTGAAATAAATTTGAATATGATATTGTATTCTTCATGATGTTGTTTCATACTTTCATGTCCTCGATAGGAACTGAAGTCTGCACTCCTAGCAACCAGAGAGAGTGTAGAGTTTCTAAAGACACAATACTCAGAGGAATTTAACAATCTAGGTATGATAATAAAAAAGAACGGATGGGCTAGTTATATATCAGGAACTTGTTGATGTGCTCAAAAAGCCCTTGTTCATGTCATTTTAGGAAAGCATATGCAAATTCTAACGCATGCAGCTTCTGGGTATCAGAAGGTTCTTGAAGAAAACAGGAAGTTATATAATCATGTACAGGATCTTAAAGGTAATCCTATCATAACATTCTAAGCTAATTGTTTTATTGCTTTTACTAATTCAATATGTCCTCTAATAGGAAACATTAGGGTGTATTGCCGTGTGAGGCCTTTCTTACCTGGAAAACCTAGTAATAATTTGACCACTGTTGATCATCTTGATGATGGAAACATTACAATTAGCACCCCAACGAAGTATGGAAAAGAAGGTCATAAATCGTTTAGCTTCAACAGAGTTTTTGGCCCATCTGTTACACAAGGTTGTCAAAACCTCATATTAGATACTGTCAGTATTTTTAACTGTGGAAACAAAATTAACTTTTTTAATCAACGCAGCCGAGGTTTTTTGTGACACAAAACCTTTGATTCGATCAATTCTTGATGGTTATAATGTCTGCATCTTTGCATACGGACAAACAGGAGCTGGAAAAACTTATACCATGGTAACAACTGCGACATCTATATTTTGTTTGTTGTCTTGCTCAAAATTGTTCATTCACAAGCACATTCTTATTTAATGACACAATTTCTATGTAGAGTGGACCCAAAGAACTCACGGAAGAGCACTATGGAGTAAATTATAGGGCACTAAATGACTTGTTTCAGATCTCAAGAGAAAGAAAGGATACAATTTGCTATGAAATTTCTGTTCAGATGATTGAGATATACAATGAGCAAGTCAGGGATCTCCTTAATGATGGTCCTCAAAAAAAATATCCTTCCACTTGTGGCTCCTTTCATTGATAATCAATATGATTATTCTGCTAATATGTATCTATGTTTCTGTATTTAAATTAAAATTAATTTGTTGGATTGCCTAGCGGTTATCTCACTATAATTGTCTTTTTAAACAATTTTTGAGTACCTTTACTTTTAAAACATTGGACATACGTAATAGTTCACAGAATGGGATGGCTGTGCCTGATGCAAACTTGGTTCCTGTCACATCAACAGAAGAAGTAATTGAACTAATGGACCTTGGTCAGAAGAATCGTGCTGTTTGTTCAACTTCCATGAATGAACGTAGCAGTCGCTCTCACAGGTCTTATTGCTTTTGTGAATGGTTGATTTTAGATCCTTTTTAAAAAAAATAGTTATTTTATGACTGTTGTTGCATTTAACTTATAAATTCTAATTTGCAGTTGCCTAACGATTCATGTTCATGGAAGAGAGTTGGCATCTGGGTCTGTTCTTAGAGGATGCCTTCATCTTGTTGATTTGGCAGGCAGTGAAAGGGTTAATAAATCAGAGGTTAAAGGAGATAGGCTCAAAGAAGCACAACACATAAATAAATCTTTAGCAGCGCTAGGAGATGTAATATATGCCCTTGCTCAAAAGAATTCACATGTTCCTTACAGGAATAGCAAACTTACACAACTCCTACAAGACTCTCTTGGTAAGAACTAAGTATATGTGTGTTTCAGGCACGAGGATCAGTACGTGCTTCAATATATTTGTTTCATTTTGTCAGGAGGACAAGCTAAGACATTGATGTTTATTCATATAAGCCCTGAGGTTGATGCGCTAAGTGAGACTTTAAGCACTCTCAAGTTCGCAGAGCGAGTTGCGACAATTGAGCTTGGTGCAGCAAAGATGAACAAGGATAACGGGGAACTGAAAGAACTCAGACAGCAGGTTTTCATCCTATTACTTAGGAAGTTTGGTTGATTTTTTTCTAATTGTCAGATAAAATCTCATCCAATGCCCTTTGTTTCTCACCAATTTAGGTAGCTAGTCTTCGAGTAGCATTAGCTAAGAAAGAGGAAGAGACCCTTGGAAGTACAATGTCCAGTCCTGACATTTACAGGATGAAATCTAGCCCGACATCTCCTGGATGTCCAAACCAGATTCAGACAATGGAGGATTTGGGGAATATTGAGGTACATATTATTTGTTCATTCATCCTGATATAAATCTAAGTAGAGCATATTTCCATATGATTTCCAATCATTCAACTTTACATAAGGAAATGCTAATTGAATTTTATAATTTAGTTTCACTTGAGTTCTGCATTGTCCCGTGACATTTCTTGTGCAGAGCTGTTCAGCATTGATGGAGAGGGCAGACATTGATGTAACCAATGATGAGGATCCACTGAGGGACTGGGTTGGAGATAATGTTCATGTTCCTGACTCACTCGACCAGGGATATATTCCTGATGTGAGAGTCTTCGGAGATAGGCGTACAAGCCGGCCTAATTCTTTCACAACTGATGATTCTGATGAATTAGATTTTGCGACTAGTGATTCTTCAGAGCAAGAAATGATAATGCAGTCACAATCTAGCAATGGAAAAGCCAGTAATGCAGTTAACAGTGGATCGAGAATCAAGCGGCCTCAGTCAGGTTCAACTAAAGGCTCTGAGTTGAGGTAATTAGATTCATAGAAACAATTCATAGACTAGTACCCATAAAATCATCAGTCATCCCTTGATGGAATTCTGCAAGTCCCCGTCATTACATGCATTCGAGTACATTTTTCTTACATGTTCATGATGTCAATCCAGGACACCTCGCGCTCACATGCCATCTCTATCAAAGAAGACATCAACTGCACCACCATCTAGCCAACTAGTAAAAGGCTCACCGGCAAGGCAACAAGCAGCTTCTGATGGAAAACGAAGACAAAATGGTAATGGTAGGATGGCTACCTCAAAATAGACATTCTCTCATTAATGGCTAGAGATTTTGTTGTTTGTTTTGTTGTTATGAATGCATCGCAAGAGGGATTGATAGCTCTTTGCTAGTCTGTCTCTCGTAGCTGTGAGTAGCAGCAACAAAACAGCTGTTTGTGTCTGGAAGGATTGAATTTGCTCTAAGGGAAATCGACAATCTTTGTTATTTGTTCCCAGCCAAGTGCGTGAGAAAGAGTGCCAGAGGAAAGGGGGAAACACCATAATTTGCTAAATGTATGTACCAAAAACAAATTACTTCGAACCTTTGAGTAATAGGAATCATTACTCCAACATGTGCAATTTTCAACCAGGTTGTGTCATTATTTTCAGTTTATTGGTTCTAGCATGGTTGAGATAGTTATAAAATAGATATGATGGCATGTCTTAATCAATCCGAATACTTATAAAATAAAATTCAATTATTATTATATACTTTGTTGTAGGAGTGAGCAAAAGTTCGGTTAAACTGAATAAATTGAAATAAACAAACGGATAAGTAAAAAATTCAATTATGATGAATTCAATTTAAACATTATTATGATTTATGATAAATTTTTAATCATAATTAGAAAATTATGATTAATTTAATTTTCAACTGGTTTAATTGATATTTTTATTAATTCAATTT
The DNA here is from genome assembly GCA_037177295.1 of Kaempferia parviflora. Lineage (NCBI taxonomy): Eukaryota > Viridiplantae > Streptophyta > Magnoliopsida > Zingiberales > Zingiberaceae > Kaempferia > Kaempferia parviflora. The sequence goes on from JBAMIE010000063.1 coordinate 9,136,959, forward strand.
ATTTGATTTTTATTAAAAAAAATTGATCAGTTTGGTTAGTTTGAAAAAAAAAATCAATTTATTTAATTTTAATTAATTCGGTTCAGTTCAGTTTTAACTAAATACTCGGTGGTGTGTTAGATGACTGAGTCTCCATGTGGCTCCTTGAATGTCAAGATATCTACTTACATGGAGGACAAGAGACAAGTCAAAGATAGGTTAGCTGAAGTAAGACAGACTCGAACCCTACCGATCGGGACAGGGTTCATTCCGGTGTCATTTGAATGAGGCGTCCCTCTCACTCCGGTGACACCACTCATAAACGATCACACCCAGGCAACACCTTGGTTCCGCGATCGGCCATACTGAGGCAATGCCTTGGTTTCCCGACCGACAACACCCTAGATCGGCAATGTCCAGGTTCTGCCCGACCGATAATGTCCTAGTTCCCCAATTGATAATACTCAGTGGAAGAGGAAGCATACTAGTGCTAATGGTAATCATTAATATACTAGAAGAAGAAAAAGAGCCCGGAGTATTAATGGTAATTATTACATACCAAAATAAAATAAAGAGCCGAGAGTATTAATAGTAATCATTAATACCAAGAAGATGTACAGGTATTTGGAAGAATAAATGCCCATTAATATAGGAAAGATAAGAAGTCACTAGAGGTAGCATAAAAGGAGAGCAAGCAAGAGGCATGACAGGTTCTTTTCAAACACCAAAAAAGTAACTCTCCAATATTCATTAGTTCATTTTGCTCCCCATCCTTGAACTTGTTCTTACTTGGACGTCAGAGTAGCAACACTAGGGCATCCCAGTGTCATTCTAACTCCTGTCTTCAGTCTTTGTTATTCTCCAGGTGCTCCAGAGGATGATAGATCCTCTCTTCGACCCCCTCCCTTAGTGGTTCTGAGCAACAACAGGTCATACCTTTGCTACGTTACTAATAATGCTCGAGTGTCGTACCATGAGTAGTGTATCAAATTACAATTAAGTACCAAATATCTCTACACTAAGACAGTATAGGGATAACTCGGGTCATCTCTCACGTGGAACTAATGGTAGGACATTTGTTTTCAAACAAAATCAAACAAAGGGGTTATTTTTGGAGTTTTGTTCTCAAAACTTGATGCAATGATGAAAGTTCTAGCTAACCATTAATGTTGAAATCCATAATATATTGTCACCCTACACTACAGATAACATCATCAATAGAAATAACATGCAAGAAAAATTAACTACAATCCTATATAACTATCAATGACAAGCATGCATCACATTGTCACCCTACAACACAAGTTTCATCATCAACAGAATCAACATGAAACCATGACATTTAATACAAAAATGCATAAATGAAACTAAGAAAAGTGCAATAATAAAACAATCTATAATACATAAGAAAATACCACAAAATCAAACATGAAATTAAACTAAGCTATCCAAAATACAACTCCATTATCAAACCAAATGGCTGCCCACACACGAAGGACCCGGAGATGGAACTACCAGCTCTGGTGGACAGCAGTCAAATTGTCGACAGTGCTTGCACCAACAACAACGATGATGCAAATCTTCCACGAAAGAACCCCTACAATGGAAGTTGACCGGAAGAAGTGAAACTGCCACCGCCGCTATCCCTCGCTGTCCGCCTTTGCAACCACATCAGCAGGAGTATACAGAGCGTCGGAAGAGGGGGAAACACACCGGCTAACCCTGCCGATGAGGTGGAGATGACTGAAACTCAATGCCACCGCTGCCTCTTGCTATCATATGAGCCCAAACCTTCACAACCACGTCAGACGGACTCCAGGAAGCAAAGGAAGAGAAGGGAAACGCCGGAGAACCCCTCCGGCGAGTTGAGCTCGAGAAAATGTGCCGTCATTGTTGCTCACAACTGTTGGAGAAAATCACCACTGTCGCACACCTATTGGAGAAGATTGGGAGAGGGAGGGGAAGGAGTTCCTGGCCGACGGCTGGGAAAAGGTGTCGCTGGCCGGAGGTGAGGAAGTGGAGATGAGGAAGTGAAAGCTCCGCCTACTGTTCTCCCTACGCCGCCGCCTTCTTTTCTGCGTCGTTTTCTTGATCGCGTGAAGAGAAAAGGAAGAGAGGAGAAAAGGGATCTGGTTGAATTAGTTCTTGTTTAATCTTGGTCATTTTAATTAAGTGATGATTTGAGCCGTCCGTTCACACGATGAAAATCTGGTCATTTAATTTCAGTGATGAAGATCTGACCATGAATCTTGAGATGAGTGGCCCAGATCACTTGAGGCTTAAAGAAGAGGATAATGGATTGACCTCTCTTATTGAGCTTCAAATTGGGCTCTCTTTTTAATGAATCTTAATTGAATTAGAGCCCTCTTAGATGCTTAATCTCAATCAAAGGTCAGATTGCTTCAGATCCGAATTAATGGCTGGATGACTAGATCTGAGTGAAGGAACAAGATCTTTCTAGATCTGGATCAATGGTCCATATTAATTCATCTTGATCTCCTCCAATTGACCTCCAAATCAATTCAGATTCGATCTGACTCGACCTTGATCGTTGACTCTTTAGATTCCCTACAAAACCACATTTAAAATATAAGATTTAACTACATAATTGTAGAAAATTTACAGTTAAGTCCAAAAATGAATCCTACTCATAAAAGATAATACAAAAAAGGCTTAAAGCATATGAGAGGATAAAGTGTTAAATATAAGAGCCAAAATAATGGATCTAAATGCTTAATATCGGTTACCTGTGGATAACTCTTCGAGAGTCTTGGAGCAAGATCAAATTGGCACTGTTTGAGGGAAATTTTTATAAATGAACCAAGGCACTCAGCTGGATGACATTGGAAGGACCATCACTATGACACAGGAAGACTTAGATCAGATCGTGGATGCTACGATGAGAGGTATACTGGAACAGCAACAAGTGCAACTAGTAACTTCCTGTGGACCTTCTGCCTTGACTGGAATCCTCAGATCCCTCAACCAACACTGGCACAACCATCCGGCGTCCCTCAAATCTCAGTCGGAAATCATGATGGAACCTATGCTCGGGACGCACATTCCTAGTCTTCCGTCGGAAATATGCCACCCCGTGCTCCCGTCCAGGGAAAAGCACCAACTGTCGATCGGCAAGAGAGTCATGATAATTCTCCATTCTGTGCAAAGATTCTAGAAAATTTGTGCCTCGCCACTATCAACCACCAATGATTGGTGAATATAGTGACACCAGTTATCCAGAAGACTACATGTGCAAATTTGATAATGTCATCTTGCTGCATCAATATTATGACGGTGTTAAGTATAGAGTTTTCTTGACCACAGTTTCGGGCTCAACCCAGAGGTGGTTCAGCTGACTCTCTACGATCTCTATTCATTCGTTTGGCGACTTCAAAATGGTATTTCTACATCATTTAACTAGCAGTCGGAGATATCACAAAACGACGTAGAACTTATTCGCTCCCAAGCAAAAGCCTAAGGAAACTTTGAAAGATTACATTCAACGCTTTAATCGTATGACTCAAGATGTTCCTTCAGCGACCTCTGAAATATTGACGAGTGCTTTTTCGCAAGGATTAGAAGAGGGAGATTTCTTCATATCTTTGGTGAGAAAATTCCCAACTAGTTTTGACGATTTACTAAGCCAGTCCGTCAAATATGTGAATGTGGAAGAAGTCTAGTTTACACACACACACACACACACACACACACACACACACACACACACACACACACACACACACACACACACACACACAC
>JBAMIE010000063.1:9326617-9340937 GCA_037177295.1 Kaempferia parviflora
TTTTCCTTCATGCTTCCACAAGGTAAACAGTAAAAAATTTAGAATACAAATTATTAGAAAAAGATATAAAATATAATATAATTTATAGTTTTATAAAATATACTATTATTAAAAGGCAACCTGGTGGATAAAGCTTTTGCCAATGTGGGGTCTCAAGGAGTTTATTGTATGCAACCTTAATAAAAGGTTATTTTTGTGACTCAAACGCGTGACCTCCAGGTCATACGATAATAACTTTACTATTGCGCTAAGGCTCCCTTTTAAAAAATATATTATTATTAATGAATTAAATTATTATATATATAAATTTAAATTGATCATAATAAATTCCTTGTGTAAACATTGAGAAGACGTATAAAATTGTGTAAATTATAGAGACATTAAACTAATGATCCATATCATGAAACTTTAGTAAAAAGATTAAGGAGATACCAAGATGACTAAAGATCAATTTGTATTTATATCTGAAAGGTTAGCGATAGAAGCTATACACGTTTGTAGACAATTAATTGAAAAATATCGAGAAAAGAAACAAGACTTATACATGATATTCATTAACTTAGAAAAATCTATGATAGTTCTAAGGAAATTATGTTGAGAATTCTAGAAAAGAAAAGTGTCAGTGCGGCGTATATTGAGACAGTTAAGGATATGTATAAAGATGTAACGATAAGAGTGAAGATTCAAGACGTTAAAAGTTTTAAGTTCATATCTTTTTACATAGTTGTGGATGAACTCACTTGACATATCTAAGGTACCATGGTACATGTTGTTTGTAGACTACATTGTTTTAGTCGATGAGACTCGTGAAGAAGTAAATGTTAAGCTTAAATCTTGGCAGGAGATATTGAAAGTTAAAGGTTTTAGGCTTAGTAGGGTTAAAATAAAATATACAGAATTTAAGTTTAGTAGTAGTAGACGTAGCAAGACAATTCTTAAGAAAAAAGATGACAACCTATTACTAAAAGTTTTAAGTGTTTAGAGGATCGATTTTTCTAAAGGATGGAGGGTTAATAGAGATGTTTAATATACGATACAAGTAGAATGTTTGAAATAAAGGAGAGACGTTCTTTGTCATTATCGTAAGGTATCTTTAAAACTTAAGGAGAAGTTCTACAAAATGACTGGTATACATATTATGTTATATGAAGTTGAATATTGGACTATAAAGTGAGCACACGAGCAGAAAATAAGAGTCGCAGAGATAAAGATGTTAAGATGGATATGCGAAGACATAAGAGGATGAACATGATAAGATAAAAATATTAGATAGAAAGTCGGTTACACCTATTGTTTGGAAAACTCCGAGAGATACATTTAAATTGATATGAATATGTACTTAAGCGGTCAATAAATGTCCTAGTGAGATGATGCGAGACCGTAACAAATATACAAATTAATCAAGGAAGAGAGAGACCATTTTTTTTAGCAACGATAAAATAGGATAAAATTTATTTAATTATAGAAGATGATATAATAGGGGATTCAACCCAATCGTATAGGAGAAGGATAAAAGTTTTTTTGTTGTTGGTTTACAGTCACATTATATTATTCATTTATTACGTACATGAATGATGTTAATATTGAGATGATGCAAATTGTGAAATGATCTTAATACTATTATTTATAGGAAGTTAATATACATGACAAATTCTAAATTTCATTTACAATTCATTGGAAAAAATATTAAATTTTTTAGGATCTTGCAATTCTAGCTCCTATGGTACGATTTGATCCCATGAACCTATCATTATACAATTCAAATTTTAAGTATGAGTTGTGGCTTCTTCATATTGATGACAACGATCATGATATTTCTTTTGGACAAAGACTAAGTTGTGCTTTTATGGTCATTGACCACCTTAAATGTTTCTAATTGACTAGCCAAGAAATAGCCGATGGCATCAACAAATCTTCACAAGCTGTCCAAGCTGCAGAAGCTGGCATCCGACAGATTGGTTCTATAGCTAAGCAACAAACAGTTTGTAAGTTTCTTCCAAATTGCTGACTCATATACTCGATTGAGCTTTCACTGACAGTTGGATTTTCATTCCTATTTGGAAACAGCTTTGATACAAGAAAGAGCAAACTTGCCAGACATTTCTTTGAAACCCATGGTAGCAGGTGCTGCAAAGAAAACTTCTCATGTCGTAGGCCAGGCTAGGAGAACTTTGATGAGCTTTATATCTGGAGGGGAGAATAACTCAGAGGGTGAAAATGAAGATATTTCTGATAAGGTGGAAATGTGACCTATTTTGGAGGACGGAGATCATACGATATATTGGACGCTAGAAATAACACGGTATGATCGACAATGGAAAATTTTGAATTTGCTACATTGGCTGAAAGTTTTGTACCTCCTTGACAAACAAGATTTCAAATTAAGCAATGTAAACAAGTTAGATTTTGTTAGTATCGAAATGCAAGATGTATGCATATAAGCTTGCTGGCTTAGATTCCCTTGTATGGTCATGATTTTCTTTAGGGATGTAAACGAGTCAAACTGAGCTAAGCTTTGTGGTGCTCAAGTTTATTTGATAAGGTAGCTGAGTCAAACCAAGTCGAGCTTAAAATGAACTAAGTTGTTGACATATTGTTTAAGTTTGATTCAAGCTTAGTTCTTTTAGATGTTATTGAGCTTTCAGTTCAAGTTTATTTGATTGTTAAAAAATTTTATAGTTTTAAATATATTTGATTAGTTATTAAACTTTATAAGCTTGTTTGTTCATTTTTAAAATTTCTTTAATTATTCACTGTTTATAAACATTGTCTGTGAACATTGTTCATAAACATTAACTAGCTAAACATGTGTTCTGTCTTTTCATTTAGTCTAACGAATTATTCAAACTTATTTATTTAACCGTCTTTATGTGTATTGAATGAATATAAATAAATTCTTAATAAGTCGTATACCAAATTTATTTATGAATATTTGGTTCATTTACGATCCTAATTTCTTTATATTATTATTATTATTATTATTATAAGTTGGTGGAAAAGTAAGTTGATCACATACCACATGGCAATACTAGGGTGGTTCATGATGGAGAAGTCTTCCTCCCTTATACATTGCCTGGGTTAGTAGTCTCCGTGATTTACTTCCTTCGTATTGGCCTTGTGACGAATTGACAGAAGTGCTGGGGGCGAGCGATTCGTCTTTTACCACCAATGATGGAGGAGCCTTCCAAGATAGAATCTAGTTGAGAAGATCGATGAACCAAAATAGTATATCTTGGGTAGGTGCTTTTCATTGATGGAAAAACAATTCTTTTATTATTGTTTTAATAATACAATTTAAGTTGATGTTATTCAACGTGTAGTTTTGCTAGATGGACTTGGAGCCCAAGGATAGAGTCGGATGATTGGAGGATAGGTAAGTCATATTGAGAAGACGCTTAGGCAATTGAAGGGTTAATCGTTCCGATCGAATAGGATTTGAAAACTCAAGGATTATGAACTTTGTATTGTTATTGTAACGTTTTAATCCTATAATTATTAGATATTGAGAAGTTAAGTGTGGATGTTAAGTGTGTTGGTGCAAAAAAATTAACATGTGAGTAGATCGACAAATTTTGAATACCTAACATTTTAAAAGCCCGAGTAGATCAAGGATCAAACTTGACGATATGAAGTCTTACTAGATCAGAAAGATTAGATGTTAGGCAAGACATAAAGTCTCAACACATCAGGAGGCAGAATGTTAAGCAAAGCATGAAGTCCTAGCTAATAGGTGATGGTCTAGAGGAATGGAGTTTATAAGCATTATGGAAGTGTTGGAGGCAAAGAGCTTCTAGGTAAGAAAGTCTTGGAGGTAAGGAGCTTCATTGGTATGTATATGTACACTGGGATGAAGAGATTAAACTTAGGTACAGACTAGCTCTAGAAGTTGTTAGAGTTAAAGTATCAATCAACCAATTTAGAAATTTAGTCGACTAAGTATTTAGTTAATCTTGACCATTCACTTGAACTTCTCCATTATCACATTGCTTAATAGTCAAGCTTGATTAAACATCTAAACTCAATCCATACCATGATACCTTGACTTTGGTTAGATTGCACCAATAAGGATGAACCTTAAGACCATCTCACAACAACTTAACATCGACTTGTTTGTGTATTAAGACATATAGAAATAAGTGAGATCTTAAGATGATGAACTAAGTTGAAGATCGTTGATGTGGTACATCTAGCTGAGCTAAGTATCATTAACACATTTGGATCATGCTTTAGTATTACATATCTATTAATAGATGTAATCAATAGTTAAAAGACACCGCCTAGGACCTTCTAGGCGGTGGGCAGCGGTTGCCTACCACCCTGCCTTTTGCTAAGGCAACGCGACGCCGCTTAGGCTCGCGATGTCGATTTTTTTTTTTTTAAATTATGTCGAATCGATTAGCTGATCGATTGAACACTTCTAATCGAACGACCAATCGATTCACATGAGTTTCATGAGAAACAGAAGCATGTCGACTCGATTGGCCGATCGATTAGTAGTGTTCAATCGATCGGTCAATCGATTCACATGAGTTTCTTTCACGAGAAACAGAAGCCTGCTGAATCGATTGACCGATTGATTAAACACCTCTAATCGATTCACATGAGTTTCGTGAGAAACAATCAATCAGAAGCTTGCTAAATCGATTAGCCGATTGATTGAACACCTCTGATCGATTCACATGAGTTTCAAGAAAAATAGTCAATCAGAAGTCTGCTAAATCGATTAGCCGATCGATTGAACACCTCCAATCAATTGACAAGAGGGAAAAAATTTCCGCCTAGGCGCTGATATGCAAGTTTAGTCGGCTAAAATGGAAATGAAATCTGTTTCATTTCCATTCTTAATGCTTAGTATAAGGGGAGAGGGACCCAAAGTTGAAAGAGCACAAGTCACCCAAAGTTGAGGGAGATGTTTCGTAAAAGGGGAGAGGGACTTTCTCAAGAAGAAGGAAATTAGGTGGACTCGAACAAAGGGGAAGTACCTTGATGAGATGAAAGACAAAAAAGATGAATATGGATGACCTTTTGAAAGAAAGATATAGATTCTTTCCATATTAAAATACGGAGAAATTGAATTCAGAATGATAACACAAAAGAGAATGTTAAAAGGACAGAAGTGAGGAAATTCAACTGAACGATCTCTACTTCAAGTAGACTTGAATGAATCTCCGAGTGATCATTTTTATGTATGCCAAAAGGACAGATATAAAGTGTTTAAATTAAAAACTTTTCATTTAGTTTTTAAATAATAGATAAAGCTGGATTGATGTATAACTCTAACTCAGATATAAGGGTGTTAAACCCGACTTAATGATTCAATCCGAGTCGACTCGAAAAAAATCAGGTTCGGGTTGGGGATTTTCGGATTCGGATTGTAGGGTTTTGGGTTAAAAATTTTCGGGTTGGGTTCGAATTGGGTCGGGTTGGATTCAGGTTGACTCAAATTTAGGGGTTAATTAATTTTTTAAGATTAAATCAAAGTTTATTTTGAAAATTAGGATATTTTTTATGTATATTAATATCAATGTTAGGTTAAATCAAAGTTTATTTTGAAAATTAAGATATTGTTTTATGTATATTAATATCAATGTTAGTGTAATAGTGATAAAATATTTAGATAAAAGTGAAAAATTATTGGAAAAATAGTAAAAAAAATTATTTTGAAATGGGTTATATGGGTTGTCCGGGTCGGGCTCGGGTTGGTCGGGTTCGGGTTCGGATTGAGGGGTTTCGGATTGAGTTCGGGTTGAGGAGTTTCGTGTTGAATTTGGGTTCGGATTAGGTTCGGTTGGGAGTTAAAATTTTTTTTTCCCAATCGACCAAAACTCGATCCGATCTATCCAAATTGACACTTCTACTCAGGTACGTTATCAGACATTAAAAAAAATATTAATAATTTTTTATGAGCAAAGTTTATATTTTAATATTTGAACAATATATTTATTATTTGAATAATAAGTCAATGAGTGAGTATAGAAAAGTCCAAAACTATCACTTATTTGGGGATTTCTATAGGTTTAGATGAATCTATTTGAATGACAGATAAACCTAAATACATGAAAAAGAAGAAGAAATTAAAATAAAAATACTTAGAGAAGAATAAGGAGTATAAATGTGAGAAGAAATAGTAGAAATTTATCGACGGTTGAACGATGAAGCGAAAATAGAAAATGGTTAGGGAGATGAAAATTTTAAAACATAACAAATGGAGTGTCCTTTGAATTGAGATTCTCTAGACTATAATTCTTGGTCTACTACACATCAGCCGTAAAGGTAAGATTTAAGTACTAATCCATCTTGATCAGATCCAATGGCTGATGCATAATGGACCAGGAATAAACTAGGGATTATGGTCCAGTATTCTTTTGATGTAAATTAAAAAGGTTTTTTTTTAAAAAAAAAGTTGCCTAAAAAAAACACTATGAACTATATGAAAGAAATATATATGGTTAGTAATTTAAGAGTTAAGTCATAAACATTCAACAACTTTAATTAGGCAAATTATAATAATTGTTGTATATTTTATTTCTGGACTAAATTGTTTGGAAAGAAATTTGTGAAGTCAAAACACTGAAATTCAATGGAACCGTCGAGGAAATAATTAGAACAATTAATAAAATATTATTATTTAATAATAATAGCCGCTAGAAAAGAAGGGGAAAATTGATGGAAGAGGAAGACCAAACGGTAGCGTAGCGAAGGTTCGATCGGCACCGCCGCCGCATTTTTCTCCTCCACCGGCTTGACCTAATCTCCGTCCGCCACCGCCGCAGCAGCTCCGACGACCCTCGATGGCGTCGACGCCGAAGGCCGACGGATCGGACAATGTGATCGCCGCGGCGCGGCACATCGTGAGGAGCCTCGCCACAACCTCCGAGGCTGCCGACGACATGATGCGCATCCTCTCTGCCTTCGACCACCGCCTCTCCACCGTGCCTGACCTCTTCTCGTCCTTCCCCTCCGGGGACGAGGAGGACGCATCTGGATCGCCCGTGAACGAGGTGGAACCGCCCTCTTCCTGCTCGGAGCCTTCCGAGACGGAGGCCCGACTGAAGGCCGCTGAGAGGGTCATTCTCCATTGGGACCCCTCGAGGCCGGACTTCCTTCTCTGGGACTCACCTGAGACCGCCGCCGATTACCTCGACGCCGTTGACGAGGTCATCGCCCTCGCGGAGGGTGATTCGTTGGATGGCGCCGAGGAGACTCTCCAGATCGCAATCGCCCGCCTGGGCGACGAGTTCCGTAACCTGATGATCCAGAACGCGGATGTCCTCGACTCGGAGAACCTCCAGGAGTCCATCAAAAGGCTCTCCATTTCCTTCAGATCCGCTTCCGCTAACTCTGCTCCAGAGGACGCAGGTGAGTTTCTTTCGCCGGATCAGCCCTCGGCGACCCGGGTCAACACGATGTACCTCTCGGACGAGCAGATCTCCAGCTTGATCTGCCCTGAAGCCATCTCCGACCTTAAAGATATCGCGGACCGGATGATCAAGGCTGGGTACCGGAATGACCTCTGCCGGGTTTATACCAGCGTCCGCTGTAATATCCTGGGCGATTGCCTTTCCCTTCTCGGAGCTGGCGCGGTCAATAACAAAGAGGTGCGGAGCATGGAGTGGACGGCTCTCGATCACAAGATGAAGATGTGGATCCAAGCCGTGAAACTATCAGTTGGGGTATTGTCAGCTGAGAGGCAGCTGTGCCAGCAGATCATTGCTGCCTCAGATGACCTGAGGGAAGAGTGCTTTGATGAGGTTGCAAAGTTCTGTGTCATGCAGCTGCTCAAATTTGGGGATGCAATAGCTGAAGGGCAGACGTCCACGGAGAGGCTTTTCCGCACGCTCGACATGTATGAGGCTCTAGCTGGAGTGTTGCCGGATATCCAGGCCCTTTTCTTGGGTGATTCTAAGGATTATATCTGTGAGGAGATTCAAAGCATTCTTAGTCGGTTAGGGGAAACGATTAAGAACACCCTGGCAGAGTTTGGCAATATGATTCAGGGAGAAACTTCAAAGAAAGCTTTACCAGGTGGCGAGATCCATCCACTCAATAGGTATGTTATGAATTACGTCAGATTGCTTGCGGAATATAGCACCTTGCTCAATCAACTTCTTGAGGATGGTAGTTTCAATGGACAAGATAGCTCGGAAGGGGGTGAGACCATGACTCCATTGGCTCACCGAGTGCTCTTGCTTATATCTTACCTGGAAGCAAATCTGGAGGAGAAATCCAAACTTTATGAGGATGCTGGAATGCAAAATGTGTTTCTGATGAACAATGTGCTTTACATTGTTAATAAGGTTAAGGAATCTGATCTGATGTCCCTTTTAGGTGATAATTGGGTCCGTAGGCGGAGGGGGCAGATCCGACGATACTCTACACAATACTTAAGGGCTTCTTGGACTAAAGTCTTGTCTTGTTTGAAGGAAGAGGGGTTGTCTGGGAGCTCCCATGGGTTCTCCAAGACGGTTCTCAGAGAAAAATTTAAGAGCTTTAATCTGGCTTTTGAAGAAGTATATAAGATTCAATCAGAATGGAAAGTTTCAGATCCTCAACTACGAGAGGAATTGAGAATCTCAATATCGGAACAGGTCCTTCCAGCTTACCGTGCATTTCTTGGGAGGTTTGGCCAACATTTACAAGGTGGATGGCATTCAGGAAAGTACGTCAAATACACAGTCGAGGATCTGGAGAGGTGCTTGGAGGATTTCTTTGAAGGGCTGCCTCTGCCATCAAGTTATTTTAGGAGAAAGCTTAGCCTGCCTTAGTGGATTCTGTACACTGGTGAGCTTTAACTTCATATTCAATGTGTCCCTTACTCCATTGTAATATTTCATTCAAGTTCCTTTTCCCTTTGACAATTGTTTTGTTGATCGTGCTACAGTGTAATCAGAAAGTTCAGGTTCAGCCTTGCATATTCAATGGACTTGTATGTGTACAGAATCTCTCAGTTTTGTTCTGTTTTATATATATACAATCAACTAGATATGGGGTGTTAAATGTTTTCAAGGATTAATTACCAAAAAAAAATTCTTAGCTGTAGGTTTTAGCAAATTTAATAGTAACCTATTTAATTTTAGAACAAATCTATAAAAAATTCTTTTCCTATCCAGTTGCTGTTAAATAAATCACTTAGCTCTCCAAATATTCATTTCAAATCCAACAATTGGTCTGTCATCGCAAAATTTAACATGTTCAAAACAAATTAAACCCTAATGATAGAAAGTATAACATTATCCAGTGTACTACTAGTTGATAAAAGGTACAATGATGAGATGGCATTTTAGTGGCGGTATTTGTGATGCCATTTCATCCATCTATCCATAGTTTGTTAAGAAAAAGATGATGGTTGATTTGTTATAAACTCAAATAGGTTTCGGTTATGATAGATATATATCAAATCAAACAAGTTGATATTAATTAGACATTGTAATTCAAAGACTGGAATAAATTTGTTATAATTTGTACTGTACAGGGTATCTTTTGTAAATTGTAACTCACCGATATTTTTATACTTGGTCTTCAAAACTCATCTTATATTGGACAGAACATTTAACTTTGTATCTTGTTTGAAGATTTTGATGAGAGCATTGTTGAACTAGAATAGTGAGTGAATAGAGAGTTGCAATGGAAAGGTAACTCTCTATCCCCTTTTATTTCATTTGTTTGCCATTCATCCTTCCTTGGTCTACCTGTCTCCTCTTTCAGCTGCAAAATTGTCAAGTAATACTTTCTTTCTTTTGGTTTATGCCTATCTCTGTTTCCTTATTGGACTTTTGTGTCTGAATCTGCTATTGCATAAATGAACAACATACCTTTATTTATGATGTATATTACAGGTTGCAAAAATTTGAATGACTTAACTAAATTTTGATGAACATAATATTTGCTTCTTAATTGTATGTTATTACATTTTTCAGCAATGATGACTAGCTTTTGAGTTGCACATAATTGCATCATTTGATTACCATTTAGATTGCGTCTAAAATGTGTTTTTCAATTCAATGATAAGTAACCTGTTCTAAAATGTGCTTATGGAAACGTAAGGATCTTTTGGTGTTTGTTGCATGCTGATTGCCAAAAGAATTGACACTATCAGTCTCAAATGACCAGCTTATTGTGATCCGATGAATTATTCATGGTTGTTTCTGCAAGCATTTCTATACTATCTTTCAGTCTTACTATTATCTTGGTGTTGGCTAGTGAAAAGTATATACTAAGTTATGCTGACCTGTTATTCTTTTTATGAATTGACGCACATATTTCTAGCAAGAATACAACAGGATGAGAATATGCTTCCACTAAATTGGCAGTATAGATCATTTGTTGTTTCTTAGTTTGTTCTACTTGATTTTACTTTGTCTTTTCTATACTACAGGAAAAGGAAAGGTGATAATCTATATGATTGTTTCCCCTTAAATTTCTGTGAATAAGCTACATTTTTCTTGTCTATTGGATTCATTTTCCTGTAATCTTCAATAATCATTAATAGAAATTTGCTTCCTTGGGTTTTTATCAAACAAAAACTATTCCATGAAAAGAATTTAACATGGGTCACATTTGTTTACTAGGAATTAGTGGATGCTTATGTTTGTGCTAGATAAGTAGATGTTTGTGTTTGTCCTAGATTTTTCCTGAGTTTATTTATTTTAGGCTAGTGTTGTTGATGAGTACGTGTAAGATAATCATATGATTTAATTTTTTTCTCTTATAAGTGGTCAAGTAGAGTTAAGTCAGCTGAACCTAACCAAAGTTGATGGATAATTGATATAGCAAGTGTAGATAGCAAGCTTATTGGCATATCATTAACACAATATCAAAATGGAACCATTGAACCACCTAGAAATTTGCGGCAAAATTGATGAAGCATCGGGGATAAATAACTCAAGAGAATAATATTCCACCTAGACTAGATGGACTCACCAAGAAGAAGTTCTAACCAAGAGAATTAAAAGGGAATTTTATTAACTTGTTTAGTACATGATATTCCAGCTCCTTTTTATAGATTAATATAAAGACTTGTTAGAACTTCATTGTCATTCGCCACTGCTTCTGACTCAGGGCCCACGTTCTACACACAAAAAAAACTCTGAATTTCTCTTTCTAAATGTTATAGATGATTAAAAAGGGTGTTAGTGTAACATAAGGAGATATTTGAATCATTTATTCTTTATTTTGCTCTCTCGTTTAGCCTCACGTAGAAACATTGCTACCTTCTCTATTTCATTGTTTTTAATTTGTCCTAAATGTATGATTTAAGATAAGAATGTTATGTATTAATTTTAACATCTGTCTTCCCTTGAAATCAGTTTGTTTTTCTAATGTTGTTATCTCTAGGAGTACAGTGATGGGAAACTCTATCTCCTGTCATATCTCTTCTGCTTAAGAGTAGATGTTGGAGCCCTGATGTTATTGTTTGTTCGCAACACATTATCAGTTTCTTTCTCTGCTGCATTCTCAAAATATTGATTTATTGATTGTCTTTCTTTAGTATCTTACTTTTATAAGTTGATATTGGAACATTACTCAGCTCTCTTTGACATCTTCTTGTCAATTGAAATTAACTTTGTTTCTCTGTTGATTTTAATTCCTTGCTAGAAGAGTGAATCATCTCCTTTTCTCCACAGACCCCACTAGTTGCAAATTAATTATTCACTAAGTTTAGAATCATGCTGTTAACTTCAGTTTAGGAGGAGTTATGAAAGATGTTATTCATTTTAAAGATGCGATGGACTCATCACATCCAATTTACTGTTTTGAAAATCAGTTCACAGGTCTACCGTCTATGCAGTTAAGTCTTTTAATGGCTGCACTAGGACTATATCTGCCATCTTGATTGAATCTTTTAACTTCTATTTTTATTTGACACTTTCTATTTCGTTTAACATGCCGAACTCATGATGTTAAAGATGTTAGAATTAATATTTAAATATGTTATGGCTTTAGGCTCATGAGGTATTTAGTTATTTGGGTAATCCTATTGGAGTCTTCTATTAATATATAATATGATGCCTTTTATACACATATATATAATATGATGTAATTGCTCTCTTAATACAATTAGCACCTGCTTTCAAATAAAGATAATCCTTTAAACTAAATGATAAAGAGAAATTATTGATCTACTGCTAAAACAATTGTAAAATAATTCTGGAAATGGCTCCATGTTCAAGAAGAGATTTATAAGAAGTAAACACATGTCATGCAAAAACTACATCCTGTTGAATGCATAAAATTTTCCAAGACTAGTAAGAAACAAGATATTCGTAGGGGTTTTCTGATGGATCTTTCTATGAAATGAAATAGAAGAAATAGATACATACATGATCCATACATAATATTTGATTTTGTTTGACGTTGACGGGCGGATCAGCCATGACGGAGTTATTCACCATGGGCGGAGTTAAATAGAAGAAATAGATGATAATGAAAAATTCTGTTATGAAGATAAAATGTCTTTCCTCATGAGGGGTACAGTCATAAGAAGAAAGGAAGACACCAAGCTGATATAGATATAAGTATTTACAACAGGGTCATGAACAGTAGACCTATGTACACCCACCCACCTTATAGAACTTGTCTTTCATGCATTCTCTGCTAGCTCGAAACTCTCCTGAACAGTGTCATAAGAAGAAACGAAGACGACAAGCTGATATAGAAATAAGTATTTACAACAGGGCCATGAACAGTATAGCTATGTATACTTGTCTTTCATGCATTCTCTGCTAGCTTGAAACCCTCCTGAACAGTGGAAATATATATAGTCTGCAGCTTTCTTATCTATATGCTATCTTCACCAGAAATATCTCCTCTCTTTATGACTGAAGCTTCTGTTAGCTTGATTGTAAGCTTATGCTCTTCATTCTTTGCGATAAAACTCATTGAGGTAGTTGATGAAGAGGTGATCTTTGTTTTGCTGCTAAATTGGATAGGTGCAGGATTTGTTGATCTGTAGAAAGACGTCGGAAGTTTTCCTTTAAGACCTCTGCGCTGGTGAGTTGCCTCCATTTGTTTGGGATGTGTGAACTTGTGTTTTGTTAAGTATTGTTTCCCTTTTATAGAGGGCTTTGTGGTACCTATCACCATCTCCACCCAGGAGAGGAACATATCTATGTTTCATGCATTTTTCTGATACTGGAGAACATCCAAAATGATGGCTACTGTTTTTCGGTTGATTTTTGTTATGAATGATCCTTAAATCTTGTTAGTTGTTACTTCGTGTTTGGATCTACTCAAATTATAGATTAGTTATTTAACTTGAAGATCACTTTTCATTTAGTAATGTTAAGATTGGTTCTAATCAGAAGACGGAGACTGCATAGTCGATAAATTTCTTATTTAGCTTTCAATTAGAAATATCTATATGATTCTCTTTTTCACACGGACTTAGTTCAGATAAGTGATTGTCTTTGTCTAGTAGAATAAAGCGCAAGCAATTCTTCTTTATTTTCTGGAAAAATCTGTTTGTTCCATGAGATGAGTTTTCTGCTTGCTAAAGTGTGGTTGGCAAGGATCCATCGAATCGGCATTAATATTCCATTCCAGGTTGTGAAATCTTCTTTTGTATCTTCATAAATGCTAATGCAACCTTTTATTTATTTTTATTTTTATTTTTTTAAATTGGCATCAAGTATTCAGTTTATGTTGATTAATCATGGGGTGACCGGTCCAGTCTTACTAAAGTTTCCCATGATCCATCAGCGTAAATCGGAAAGCGCTCGTAGTGAATAACTTATCAACTCAGCATTCTTAGGTCAACCTTCAATTAAGGAAAATTCATCTATTAAGACCCGATCATTGGGAAATTGAAAAGGTGTCATGCTGTTGCACCATTGCTCCGGAGCCACTAATGGGAGGCTTTAGATTGGGCATGAAATTGTTATTAATCTTTTAAAATGATGTTATCATGAGCTAACAACTTGAGGTGTACTTTGTCCTATAATGTGAAATTGGATTATTTGCTCTGGATGAGCTTGGCATGATTAGGTGGAGAAAAGAAAAACAGCAGTCGAAAAGATGAGCTTGAGTTGACTAGGGTGGCACAAGATAAAAGGCCAAAGAAGGTATGATTTGTTGATTGAGCTACAACCTTTTTTTTTTTCCCTGCCAAGGGATGATGCTCTTATGACTGAGCTACAACTGGCAGAAGTGGTGTGGTCTTTTGGAGACATTTCCCCCTCCTTTTTTTAATAATCTAGGTTTTTGGACTTCACCCAACTCAAATTTCAATTTCAATTTTCTTAGAAACTTGAATGCAAATTATAATAATTATTTTGCACTATAATATAATTATAATAATTATACAAGTATTTTCTCATCATTT
>JBAMIE010000063.1:9360607-9370975 GCA_037177295.1 Kaempferia parviflora
GTTAATGATTTAATTTTATTGCCTAAACAGGATTTTAGTGATAAAATTAAAAAATAGTAATTTTGAAAAAGTATATAAATTATTTAATTTTGTTGCCTAAACAATCAATTTTTAGCCTTATGTATATTAAATTTTAATTTTTATATTGCACTTCAAACAAAATAAACATTAATTATTGCTGCTTACATTACCTCCTAATTAAACCTTTCCCTAGGTGAAATAAAAAAAGCACTCTAAGAGTTTAAAGAATGTCATCTAAAGTGAGTTATATTATTAAAAATAATAATTTCTCCATCAAATGGTTTAATATTTTTGGGAATAAAATAGAAAAGGAATATATGTTAAATATAATTAGAAATATTATAAAATTTATTTTTTCATAAAATATAAAATAGAAGATTTTTACCTATGTTGATACAATTATATCTCAATTTTTGGCAGAAATTAAACGACTTAAGTATTTTTGGCAAAAAATTTAAATTAAATTGTGTTGCAGAAATCTATTTCATAAAAACATGAAAGTTCTAAAGTAATTAAATGACTTTATTACTTTTTTTTACCTTATCATGTATTTATTATACAATATTTCTATTAAAAAATTATTGACAAATATTTATTTTTTAAAAATTAATTTTCTATGGAAAATATAAATTTAGAGTGTTTATTTTGCAATATTTTTATTAAAAAATTACATATTTATTTATTTTTAAAATTTAGAGTGACAAATGGAGATTTTCTAAAAAATTAAACACTAATAAAGCTCATTAGGATTTCTAAGTCCAACCCACTTTGCCCAATCGTGTCTTTAAAGAGGAATCATCTTAGAGTTTCATTCCAATCTTCTAAGGTGTCATCACCCTCCCTCTTTCGCCTGGGGGCCCATAGTCGAGTTTAGAGTTGGAGATCATGAAGATTTGTTTGTAGCATGATTTAAAATAGTGTCGAAGCGGGTGAAACATTTCTTTTCTCCGACCGACACCAGCACGACCCCGACACTCGGCCCCACGATAGCTAGGAGGCGTCGAGCGACGTGGCCATAGTGTATGACCCTTATGGCAACGCAGAGGTGTTGCGTGACCCCTCCACGGCCGCCACATAAGGGTAGCGCGACCCTGCGGTCGTCACGAAGGGGTCGCATAACCCGGTCGCGCATGAGGAGTCGCGTGACCGTTGAGGAGTTGCGTGACCCCTACGACAACGCTAGAATTGGGCAGAATTGTCGTCGAATTTTGGGTTTTTTTAATTAAAACTTGGGTTAATTATTTTAATCAATTCCTAGCTATGATGGGATAATATAAAGAGACTTTATTAAACCCTAATAAAATTATCTAATTAATTTTATATTTCATTTATTTTAGTTTAAAAAATATAATAAATTATTTATTTATTTATTTATTCTTTTTTTAAGATTATTTTTAAAATTTTTATGTTAAATATTTTATTTTTTAATTAATATATTTTATATTTAAAAATTACTAAAATTATATCAATATGGCACAATACGTTACTGAAACCGTATCTTTCCGGTCTAGCACCGAAACCTTGGCATAGGTCAAAATTTTAAACCTTGGTTTGTAATAATTGTGAGTTTCATTTCTTTCGTTACCTCGAGACAAGCAATAATCTAATGCTAATTTGATTTTTTTGCGTCAATCGCTTCAATCAGGTAAAGTACTCGAGAGAACCTTCCAACCCTACCAAGTGTAAATTTTACTCTTCGTCGATGGTTTCTTCACTTCAAGTTTTGATTTTGGTTGATCTTTGCTATTTTCCTTTAGATCTTGCATTCGAGTTAGTTACCCTCAAATTTTTGCATTTAAAGGTTGTTAAGTGGTGATTTGAACTATGGAGTTCTTGCTTCCTTTGAGGAGTAATCTAGATCTTGAGTTTTTTTGTCATCACATTAGTGGGATTCAACTTGTGATTGAGATTTTATTTAAACGTATTTTTGTTGTGTGTTTGCAGCTGCCAAGGCAATGGGCCATGATTCGAGGGTTCACTTCAAGGTGCGTCATAAGCATTTGTCGGTTTAATCTAAGTTCACAAAAATATTGTTGGGCAAATTTTACTTGCTAAAATGTCTTAGACAATGCATCAACATTCCCGGTTCTAAGAATTTGACAAGTGACTAATCAAGATCCAATACATAGATTAATAGGCAACATATGTTTCCCTTGAGAAACTTAAAATTGTACTTGCATAAATGATATTGGATGATAATGTTGTAATAAAGGGTGATATATTTTGATTCACGGAAAAGGTTGTTTGTGTTTTTGATTTCTAGTTGAAATGAATTGATTTTGTATACAAAATATAGATGCATACATTTTGAATTGGTATATGAACCAAAATTCCTTTAATTTATTTTTATGATAATTAATGACTATTCTGTAATGAATTAATCACCATTCCAATTTGGTTTTACTGTTATAACTACTAATGCTTGAAGAAACTGTATATTATAATATTCTCTTTGTTGTAAAATAGTTTTATTTAAATGCAAAATGCCCTTAGATTCCAAAAGATAATGACCGTCTTTTGGTATAATTTTTTTGTACTTAATATTTTCTACTATAAGTTGGAGAAATATGGAAATTATCCATTTAGTTTGAGATTTGAAATCTATTTTTTCATACTTGGGGCATATTTGCAACAACATTTTGGGTGAATGCGTAATAGATAGATCCTGCATTGTACTCTTTAAACTTACAATGCGCCTCTACGTGAATTTTATAAGCCTTATTGTTTAGTGCCATTTTCCTCATGACATCGACATGGATTTCAGACTAAAAAAAATGAGTGATAGTTAAGGTTATTATGTTTATAAGGTTAATGAATTTGAAATGGATTGTAGGTCGGTTTACTGAATTGTTATAAATAAATTTGGCTAGTCGCAAGATTGAATCCCGGATGCCCATTTTTTTACCCATCAAACCTTAATAAGTTTGCTAAACTCCTCTCCTTGGTCTTATGGAGATAGAAGGTGGAAGAAAACTTAAGTTGGGTCTCAAATAATTTCTATAAGGTTTTCCAAAAATAGCTAATAAATTTCATTATCCTTACTCTGATACTATAGACATAGACAACCTGTGCAACTGAACAATTTCCCTATAGAACAACTTGGATGCATCATTTGTTTTACTGCATGAAATAAAATATGCTATTTTCGAAAATCGATCTACTGCTAAAATTTAATTATGGCTTTAGTTGGTCCAGGGTAATCATAAGAAGTCCATGTTAATTCTAATATGGCGATATGCACTATGTAAGTTGATCTTGGAGAATCAACAAGTTCCTTCCAATAAGACAAGCATTTCATTAAGTCTCAGTATGGAAACCTATACTTAGTCGTGAAATTGTTGATGGCATCATTGTCTATACACATTCTACAAGAGCCATCTTTTTTAGGACTAATAAGGTTGGAACGATCATAAACTCATGCATTCTCTGATAAAAGCTTTATAAGTCCTTTGATTTGCTTGTTAAGTTCAACAAACTCTAATGTAATCATATGATAGTTTGGAAGGCTGTGCAATTTTAATCCTGGAATGAAATTAATGATTTGTAGGATTGTGTGCATAGGCGGGAGTTTGTTGGGTAATTCTTCATTAGTTATATCTGGGAATTCATTTAAAATCTTTTGGCGAATCTCTAGGCGCCAATAGTGAGGCTCTGGGTTACTAATGCTACCATGACTCTTGACTTCTTTCTTCTTCCAATTGGGGCTACGCGGGAAGGTGGAGGGATATTTTTGAAGGTGTAGGTTTGGTTGTTACATAGGTTTGGACTCGAGTTCACTAGGCTTTGCTGTTACCCATTGTGCTTAAAAACAGTTTTTTTTTTTCTCTTCTATAGTAATGGATATTTTAACCATTGTGCTTAATTAAAAGGGAGGTCTCGGAAGGGAGGTTTGATTTACCAATGCTACATCATAGGGACTTGGGTGTAGTTCGGAGGTGGCTTGAACTCTAAAAAGGAAAAGGGTATGTGGGAAACTACATTCATGCAACTCCCATTATCGATCACGACTATGCAAGAATTCCCTCATTTTGCACGTGTAGAAGATGGTAATACGTTTCCATGTGTTGTCAAGCGTAAGCGTGGAAAGGGTACAATGCACTACTTCCAATCTATGGTTCTTCTTCACTTTCCTCATTTTCATGGTGCTCGTCAAGAGGGTCAATTTCTTCGTGTGGGAAAGTATGTCACTTTGTTCTTAGGATTGGGTTCATGTTCAAAGGCTACAATTTTGTGGGCACTGGACACTTAGATGCCACATGACCTTTACTGCGACAATTGAAACTTAGGGTTTTTTATTTTTCTAGGAGCTCATGTATTTGTCTCTACTTGTTGTATAGCAGGCATCATGCGGGTCAACCACGTATCTAACTTGAATCCTTTGCCTAACTCATCAAAATCTTTAGCTGTCTGAATGACAAAAGGGACGAAAGTCCTAATAATAAATAAATAAGCAAGTGGCATTGCTTTAGAACAAATCACGCTATGAAAACCGACTTGGTATTTATGGAGTGTCTATAGGGATTTATGGTGCCAAAGTGTAAATAGTCCTTATCTTGTTTGGGTATTCATTGTTGGACGTGTTTTCCTATAAAAATACTTCCATTACAAATTGTTTATGATCTATTACGTTGAGGATGAAGAGAGCTACTGTTCACTAGGAGGAACATAACTTATTAAGGAGAGGAGATCTGATGGATGGAGCTCATACATGAACAAACTTAATAGGATCTCAGGAATTTGACTCTGATACTAAATTAATGCAACTCAAAAATTAATCAAATGAAAATTCTATTAGTTGAATGATACCCTATACGTTGAATTGATAATTTTTGTAAACAACCTTACCTAAACTGTGAAAGCAATACCCTAGTTGGGAAATGTAATATTACCAAATTAAAAATTATCAACCTTTTGACAATTAAAATAGACAATCACTAAAATCAATTATAAATTTAAAATCCATTCCTTTTCCTTGTTTGTATTAAGAGTTTTTGGCAATTTGCTGTTTGTTAAATTGATGCCAATATTGTCAACTAACACCTGATATGGCATGTTTATGCTCTGCCTTCCACTAAACCATAAATTGGATGACAATTGTCAATGAGCTTAATTTGACAGAGAACAATAACTAGCATAATATTTATATAAATTGTGGACTGACCACAATTAGGATGATCTCATCAGTCACCTCCATTAGTATAATAATTCTATTCTTCAGTGTTATAAATTGATGTTAGCTTATCAACACATTTAGCTATGTCTTTAGAGCAAATTCCTTATCAAAGCTTATCATAATTGCCAGTGATATTTTTCTTGTCATGGCCTTTTTCCTGCCACCAAAAACAGATTTCAAAGCTCCAACTCTCCAAGCATGTTACATTTCACTTCTATTTGCTGTTACTTATACTGCAGATTATGATTGATTATTGTTGTTATTTTTTGTTCTATAGTATATAGTATCTTTCATACTGCATACTATGATTATTATTTAAATACCTGATCTTTCATATTATGTTTGCATTTTTAGATTTTGTAGGATGAAAGTAATGTTAGGTTGTGATTGTCCAGGTATGTGAAAAGAATTATGGTGTAACCGCCAATTCTGAACCATTTGATGTGGCCATCATTGGTGGTGGAATGGTTGGACTGGCTCTCGCAAGTGCCCTGTGTAGGTATTTACTAATGTGATTTAGCTTTTCCAGGTTAGCTTTTGTTTTAATTTTCTATCTCCATTGTACAGAGAATCTCCAAACTTTTTAATGCTGTAGTTTACTGAGATGACAAGAAATGTATTGTTGTATATGTCCATATTGGTCTCATCTTTCTGATTGATGGATGATCTGCCTAAAGCCAGACTTTGCATAAATTAGGATGTCAATTCTTCATCAGTATTTTAAATCCAGTTAGTATTAGCTTCTCACTTGTCATGATTTGTGGATATGTTGTAGATTTGATAGGGCTTAGGTGCTAATAATTAATCTTACATCCCTAAGAAATCCTATTGTTGACTTTGCAGCAAGTACACCTTTTACGAAGCATTTAAATGTTGCCATTGTTGATCCAAATCCAGCATTGGGCGGGAGCAGCTACTACATTAAAAATGAGATACCTGGCTCAAGGGTTAGCACAGTTACTCCTGCAACCATTTCATTTCTTAGAGGTGGGTAATAAATCCGTAACCTTTCACATTCTATTTGATTATTTTTTGCTATTTGACTAGCTCTTTTGGTTGTCCAAATATTAGTATTCTAGTACTGTTTGTTAGGAATCATGTTATTGTAATGTTTCAAAAAATGATTAATAGAATTCTTCATTTTATTCGGGATTCTTAAGAACACCTTTGATCATGATATCCCTAATATGTAGTTTATTTTATAGTGGACTAGGGCAAGGCTTAAAGTGTTATTATGTGGTGGAGTCTTTGTATTTTAATATAACAATACAATTTCAGTACCATATCATGTAGACTCGCTTTGACACACTTTAAAGTGCATCGAGAATAAGGTTTAGTTATATAATGAGTTTCCACGTTAATTTATTTATTGAAAGTAAATTGAATTGAAAATTTAAAATAACAAGTATAATAAACTTCTGAACTGATGATCATTTTTTAATAACTAGAATTATTATCTTGCATTATGTGGTTATATTAAAACTACCAATGCTGGTCCTAAGCTTGAATGAAAAAGTTAAGGGTTGCGCTAGGTTGCTAGCCCGCGTCATACACATGTGAATGTCCTATAAATGAATCTATCAAACTATTGTGTTAACGCTAAGTTATTCCCTACAAGGAATGTGTTGCATGGTTCGACTACAACATCTTGGCAAGGATCGCTACATTTCTATGAGAATTTAAGTGTATGCAAGTAGGTTGGATAAAAATAAACATTATAAAAATATTGATTATTTTAGATTTAGAACATGGAACAAACGAACACTTACTTGTAAAACAATGGAGTTAATAGATATTATAATTAGTAGAAGAATTAGTATATTATGTTTACAAGAGACAAATATGTATGAGAAAAGACAAAGATAATAGAGAACTCAGATCGTAAATTATGGTAAACAAGAAGTTAAATAAGAAATGGAGTAGCTATGTTGTAGATAGTTTGTTAAAGGAAGAAGTAGTAGTAGTAATTAGGAAGGAGGATAGAATTATAACTCTTAAGATATTGGTGGTGAAAGAAATTATTAATGTAATTAGCATGTATGAATATGAGATGTGGTAGTATAAAAAATTCTGCCAAACGAGATGATTTTAATAGGAGATTTAAATGGACATGTAGGAATAAGAAATGAGGAATATGATAGGGTGTATGAGGGTTATGATTTTGGAACAAGAAATGAAGTAGGAAAAATTATATTGGATTTTGCGATAACATATGAACTTATAATAGCTAATATATTTTTTAAGATAAGAGAAGAATACTTGGTTATGCTTAGAAGTGAGAAGAATAAGTTTCAAAATGACTTTCTAGTGGTCAAGAAGAATAAAAAGATTTGTAAAGATTGCAAGGTCAACATAAGTTAGTAGTGTTAGATATGCACTTTAAGTATAGTATCAATAGAAGGAAGATGAGATGATTCTTAGAATCAAGTTGTGAAAGTTAAAGGACAGAGCAAAATATATTTAAGGAGAGGGTAAGAGCACATGTATTAGGAGAAAACGAACAACCAACAAGTTATTATACACGTGTAAGAATGAAGAAAATTTAATAAAGTATGCAGTAGGTAAGAAAGAGGCTAAAAGAGTAGTGAGTGAAGTCAAGAATGAAACTTTTGAATGCTTTTAAAGGACATATAGAATAACTAAAGCAAGAGATATTAAGACAAGAGATCTTACCCAAATAAGAAAGGTGGACGGTATTTGAATGATATATTTTGATAGAGGTATGAAAGTGCCTAAGGATTTAACCCCATACCTCATTGGTGGCAACACCTCATGCACTAGCCATCAGTCCCTTCCGTGGGGACAGATGTGATACAACATGCATTGATAAGAAGGGGTTCACTATTCAGCAATTGTTGGTACTTGAGCTGAATTTAATTCGTTTGCTTTGTATGTCTTGGATATTATATTGATTGATCAATAAAGGTAATAATACGTTCTTCCCCGTAATTTGTAAGTAGCTTTCACCTACCTTTTATAATTCTCAACATTGATTTGACCAATTAACAGGTCAGTCTCACTAATTCAGTATCCTTTTTTAGCATTTTTAGGATTGTCATTTTTCTTAAATTTGTTTACTTTTTATATTACATTTCGTTGAATTGATCATATATTTCATAATCTACATAACCATGAACTAGGACTTACCTATCTCTAGCTAAGTGATTTGAACAGTGTAACTGTGTTTTTATGCTAATGTATCCAAAATTCCAGATATTGGTGCTTGGGAGCATGTTAAACACCAAAGGCATGCGTTTTTTGATCAAATGCAGGTAAAAATCTCTAACTGCAACTCTTGTCATCTAAGATTGCGTCCATTGAAATTGTTTGAGTTGTACACCGTCAATTGTTTCCTACTGTTTACCAAAATCATGCTTATTAGTCAACTGCACCTAATATGACTTCATCAGATTCAACATTAAGACTTGTGCATATGTTGGATAAGTTAGTGATTACAAATCATCCGAATATTACTATAATGGCCTTGCATAGAGTTCAATAGAAAGATATGTTCGTATAGGAGACACCCCAAATAGTGTGGGGCAAGCACAGCCTAATTTTGACAATGAAGTCGAGATTACAAGACCATGCCATATTGTGGATGTTTCAAAAAAAAGTTTACTAACATCCTCCATGTACATGTATCAACAGAGGATATTCTGCATATACTTCTATTCACATGGATTGAGTTACAAAACTAGAATGTAATATATGCTGTCATACGTAATCTATATCATCGACTATTAGTTTTTCTGCATTTTGGTAGATAGTGAAAATATATCCATGACAGCCTAATATTTGCTACTGGTTTGCTATGCATAAATATGTACATTAGCATTAATAGTTTTTTTTATCTAATCAATCTGGCATTTTTTATTAATCTCCACTTAAAAATTTCATTCCAGGTTTATATTTCTCTGCTTTAGAACTCTTTTCTGTTAATCCTTAGAAATATTCTTTCCTTAATCCAAGCCAATAGGAAATGTTTCTATTATGATACTCCAAGTATCAAACCTGTCTTATATAATTTCATCTCCTATCACTGAATGTATAAACCAGATGTGAAAAATGTAAATTTGAAAAGCCTCCTTTCCTTGAGGTATGATTATGTATCCACTTTTCCATAGGTATGGGATTATACCGGTTTGGGTTATACAAGATACTGTGCCAGAGATGTAGGAAAAGAATATCTTGGGTATGGTTTTTTTTTCTTAGTATTAATGTTCAAAAAATAACCTATAATATCTGATAATGCTTCTATGGTTATTTCTTTGTAGTTGTGTGGTGGAAAACAAGGTCCTTTGCAACTCTCTTTTGCTATCTTTACAGGTATGGGTCTCATTTGGTTAATACTTTTTGACCATTTTCTGGAAATTTTATGTCAATAGCTGCAATCATAAATTTAAGTGGGTTTACTTCGATGGAAAGATAGGAAGGAGACAAAAGAGAGAAATATACATGAGTGATGAAGCTTTTTTTTGTGCCCCTCCCCTCCCCGCCTAACTTTCTAGCCAAGTAAAGTCAATCTTAGTTCTCATCATTATATAGAGATATGAAAATCGAACAATTTCTCCTACCACATGAAGATGTCTTGTTTTTATGAGCGTTGTTAATTTGCTCACAGCTTTCATGCATTGGCCATTTCTTTTCAATTGGCAGACAGAATTTTCAACCTACCATTATGCTTGCTGATTGAAATCGGCATTGTTATAATAAGTTATCTGTAGCATTTTCCTTATGCTTCAGGTGGTATCAGTCAAGCTAGAGGGAATGTCACTAGTATCGTCCGAGACTTCTAGTGTATACTGAGATAGAGTGGATCTTAATGGATATTGTTGAGGAATAATGGTACCAATCAAGAATCTCATTGCCAATTCTAAATGGGTTAATTAGGGTATATGCAAATGAAAAAAAAGGACCTAAGGAGCAGCCATACTGTGCTATGTGTTGTTAGAGGCTTTGTTAGAAAGAGGAAGCAATAGCCATCAGATATGGGTCAAATCATGGTTAGCAAATGTATATCTGTGATCTAGTCTTATTGAGTTTCCTCATGCTCAAAGTCTTCTACTACTATGGTTCTGATATATCTTATAGTGATCAGTTACATTAGAGCTTGGGGTGTATTCCAGTTTTAGTTCTGCAAGTCCAAATTCAGCTTCAATATCAAATGTCCT
>JBAMIE010000063.1:9419247-9430507 GCA_037177295.1 Kaempferia parviflora
CGTCTCGTCCATACATGTGCGCAAATGATGTAAAAATCCTCCAAAACCTACGTCCTGCAATGTAAACTGAACAAGAGTATATCCCCGAACAAAAGAGAGAAATTATGCTGAAAATACACGAAAGGAGGTGCGATACAAGTAAATCATATGCAAGAATAGTAAAGTAATGTGCAATAATGATGCATAATAATGGGTATAATTTATGCACATCATTTACTCAACCGGGAAAGCACTAGTCGTGACTAGGCAGAAAAGACTTAGTAGATTATGAAAGCTAGACAGGAAGTCTAGTTGGGTCGAGAGGACCTGACACCTAGCAGTGGAAGTCTACATAGGCCGAGAGGACCTAACACTTGGTAAGCGAGACTCAATAATTCTGGAGGACCTGATATCGAGAGGAAGCCCTAGTGTGTCGATTTGCTACTAAGAATAAAGTCTAAACAAGTTTGGAGGACCCGATGTTTGGAAGGTAAGTTGAGGTAAGCAACTAGAATGGAGTGACGGGGAGGACATGTGCAGGGAAGGGAAAAACCCTATGTAACTAATCCAACTAGAGAAACTGAGAGGTTTCCAAGATAAGATAAAGATAGGAGATAAAGATAGGTCTTACAGTCTTCTCTTATTTATGCATTATTAGATTACTGTTCTCACTCTATTTTGCAAGATTAGTTTTATACTTGAACTAACTATGTTTTGTAGAAATCGAAAGGATCGATCAACCAAACATGCAATTTCGTCAATCGAACCTAGATGACAGAGCACAAAGTCACTTCGAGCAAAACAAGTTTGGTATTCATGCGTCTTGGTTGACCGAACCCATTTATCAGTCGACCGAACCTATTTTGGAAAGCATAGTGGCAGATTGCTATCTCTATAACAAAGGAAATATAGGGATTGGTCGACCGATCAAGGTGATCTGTCAACCGATCAATTAATGCTCTTAAATACGTGAAGATTGGATCTCAACAAAGAAGGAAGGGAGCTTGATCCAATGACTGATAGGGAAATCAGTCGACTGAATGGATCAGTCGATTGAACATCTTTTTAGTCTATTGAACAACAGCTTATAAATAGGCCTCAAGATTCAAACTAAAATATAACCTCTTCTGTGCAATTTCTAGTCTACTCTATTTGTGTTGCTACTACTCTGCGCCTCAACTTCATGTGCAAGCTACTACACCAAGAAGCTCCGACAATCTTCATCTTAAATCTTTTGTGCTATATTTATTTTAAGCTTGCATAATTCATTGTAAAATTTAGTGTACGAATTACTTTTTTCTGAGGATTTTGGAAAGAGGAATTTTAGTGAATTACCCAATGGTACGGTCAAGGATCGCAGGTCTTAGAGTAGGAGTCGTTACAGGCTCCAAACCAATTAACCAAACATGTCTACTTGCTTTTACTTTATTTCCACTGCATTCTAGTTTTATCTTTAGAAAAATAAAAGTTTTGCAACTATCAATATTCACCCTCCCCCCTCTATCGATTCTACTCGATCCTTTAAAGAAAATCAACAAGAACAAATTGACTTAAGAACAACAAGAGTTAGTTCAAACCATCTAGTTGACGAAATAATAGGTGACCCAGACCTAAGGGTTCAAACTAGATCAGCCTTTAGACATTTAAGTCAAATTGCTTTAATTTCTAAGATTGACTCTAAAATAGTACAAGAGTCCCAACTAAACCCAAACTGGATTACAATCATGCAAGAAGACTAGATTAATTTGAAAGAAATGAGGGCTAGGACTTAGTACCATTAATTGTCTAAACATAAAAAAAAAATTATAGAAACAAAATGGGTGTTTATAAACAAACTCAATAAAAAAGGGAAAATTATTAGAAACAAAGCTATATTAGTAATTAAAGGGTTTTGTGAAGTAGAGGGACTTGACTACAAAGAAACCTATGCCACAGTACTTAGACTTGAATATATTAGAATGTTACTAAGCTATGCAGCCCATGAAGGATTTAAACATTACCAAATGGATGTAAAATCTACATTCTTGGATGGGCTAATCAAGAAAGAAGTTTATGTAGGTCAACCACTTAGGTTTGAGAGTCCAGATCATCTTGACCATGTGTTCAAACTAAAGAAAGCATTATATGATCTAAAATAAACACCTACGACCTGGTATGAAAGGTTATCCACTTATTTAATTTCTAAAGTATTAAACCAAGGCCGAGTTGACTCAGCCCTTTTTTTGAAGACCTTTAAGAAAGATATCTTTATATTCCAAGTATACGTAGATAACATAATCTTTGTTTTAACAAACTTTAAATTTTTATCAGAATTTATAACCTTAATGGAACAAGTATTTAAAATGAGTCTAAAAGATAAACTAACATTTTTCTTAGGTTTACAAATTAAACAACCACTGAAGGAAATTATGTATATCAACAAAAATACATAAAAGAATTACTTAAAAAGTTTGAAATGGAAAATAATAAAGAAATAAAAACACCAATGTCAACTAACATAATTTTAGACAGTGATTCAAATGGAAAACCAGTAGATCTAAAACACTATAGAAGTGTCATAGGTAATCTATTATATTTAACTACAAGCCAACCTGTTATTCTATTTGCAATTAGTATGTGTACTAAATACCAAACATGTACTAAGGAATTACACCTAACTAATGTAAAAAGGATCTTTAGATATTAAAAGGTATACCTAATTTTGCAATATGGTATCCTAGAACAATAAATTTTGAACTTATAGGATTTTCTGACTTAGATTATGCCGATTGTAAATTAGATAGAAAATGTACAAGTAGTGGATGTCAACTACTTAGACCATCACTTACCAGCTGGTTTAGTAGAAAATAGCATTGTGTTGCTTTATCTACTACTGAAGTAGAATATATAGCAATGGGTGAATATGTAGCACAATTATTATAAATGATGCACGCATTAAAAGACTTTAACCTGAACTATAAAAATGTAAAATCCTTATTGATAATATTAGCTCAATTAACTTGACCAAAAATCTAGTGCATCATTCAAGAACAAAACTTATTAAAATCAAATACCATTTTGTAAGAGATCATGTAGCCAAAGGAGACATTGAACTCAACTATGTTGAGTCCAAGTCAAATATGACTGACATCTTTATTAAACCACTCCCAGAATCCGAATTAGTAATATACGATGATAATTTGGAATGTTCACTATAGACTAGGACTTGATCTACTTTGTTTGTCAAATTCAAGTAATTTTCAAATTCTAGGCTACTTCTTTACTTATGTTTTAATAAACTCCCATTTTTTCTTAGTGTTTAAAAATTCATTATGGATTTTGCCTATGTTTTTCCCCTTGAAAGCATAATTTTAGAGTACTAGGTAGTCAACATCTCATAAGCACACTAGACTTACCTTGCTTGTGTATTTAAAAACTTAGAATGGCGTGATATGTATAGGGTATTGCTTGGACTTCAGATGCTTACACTTTGAAAATTTTGAAAAATACTTAAGCAGGCTACTTTGAAATTTTTTTTTTTTAATTCATAAGCAAATTACTTTGAAAATTTTTTAAAAATGCTTAAGAAAATTACTTTGAATTAAAAAAAAAACAATCTTTGAAATTTTTTGAAAAAATGCTTGAGAAAATTACTTTGGAAATTTTTGAAAAATTGTTCAAAAATTGACTTTGAAAATGTTTTTTAAAACTCTCCCTAAAATTAAACTTGTGTTTGCTTTTATATATTCTTCAATATATATTAGTTGTTGCCTATGAGTGTTATACATTTATACTACACTTTTATATTTTGGTGAATGCCAAAGGGGAGGGTAACGGTTAAGATGAGAAAAACTATGAAAATCATATACAACAATGATTAAGAAAATGAACAAAAGGCTAAAATTATTTTGTTCTCTTAAAGCATATTCATATATTATGTTTGTTGCATATTTCTATAAACTTTAAGCTAGGTTGTCATTGCATCCAAAAGGGGAGATCATTAGTGCAGTTAGGACCAATAGTAAAACTCAGATTTTGATGAATAATAAAAAGTTAAAGTTAGATGTTGTGTGTTCTAACTTGTCTACCAAGTGTGCATGACAGAAAGACTTGATGAGACCTAACACCAGGCTAATGTCTAGTTAGGTTGATTATTAGAAGGAAGATCAGATAGGTTGATATCTAGCAGGAAGTCCAGGTAGTTCTGTGAAACCTAACAACTGACTGAAGTCTAGATGGTTCATCTGGAAGGAAGACCTATTGGGTCAAAAGTCAAGTAGATTTGCAATGGTAAGTAAAGTAAGTACTGAAGGAGAGTCATCTAGTGAGGACTAGAGTCCCAATGAGGACGAGTCCAGTAAGACTATAAGTGTGGTCCATCTTAGACCAATTTTGAAAGTCTAAGTTGAGACCATGACTAGATCTCGGTGTTGGTAAGACGAGATCTAATTAATAATACTATCTTTTTATTATGCTACCTCTGTTTTGCAGGATGCCTTTTGTTATTGGACTAACATACACTTGAAGGAGTGAAGTGCAAAAATAGCCTTGGATGAACAGTGTTTGAGGCACCTCAAAAGTAAGCGGATGCGCCTCGGACCGAGTAGAGGCGCCCGACAGTGACTGAGGCACCCTCACACCGATAAAGGTTACGTATAAACTTTCGTGGTGCAGAGGCCCCATGGAACTATTGGAGGCGCCCTCCGTGAGGATAAGCTATGTAGTTCTCACGCAGATAAGAGGTACTGGAGGTACCTTAGACTGTTGTAGGCACCTTAGGCTATTGGAAGCACTCCAACACTGTTTAAAAGGAGGTGTTTGGCCAGCAACATTGCAATAACTTCTACACAAGCTCTAACGACCATTTTGCTGTTACGTCCTTGCACTACTGCCATAACTTCATCCAACCTCTGGCAACTGACTAACACCAACATCTGAGTGTTCCACTTCGATATCTTCTTGATTGGTAATGAGTTCATTTTAATTCATTTACTTTACTGCTTAAAGGAAGTGTAGGTTGTTACGCTATTCTTATATTCTTTTTTGTACTCGATTTATCTACCTGGAGTTTACCGGTAGAAAATATTAGTAGATTGTCCATCAATAAGCCCAATGGGCCTGGGTCTTGGAGTAAGTGTCGTTAAAGGCTCTAAACCAAGTAAATCGATCGTGTGTTGATTTTTGATTTTTCGGTTCATTCTTTACTTAACTATTTTCTGTTGTGCACTCACTTTTAAATTCAAAAAAGTCAAGGTTTTTAAATACACGTGATTCAACCCCCCCTAAGTGCCAACGGTCCTACACTTTTGTTCCCCCATATTCGGGTCGAGAGAGGCCACATTCTAGTTGTGGTAGTTCCACATCGCCCCACGTTCTCCATCTTCTCACTTAACCATGTCTGCTCCATTCGGGCGTTGGACTCCAAGTGATAGAGGCCCTAGAGTCAGGGATTAGACACCGAGTGGTAGAAGCCTTGAGGTCCGGAGTCGGGTGCCTGGTGTATTGATCTCGGAGTCGGGAGTTAGGTGTTGAGTGGAATTGGTCCCGAGGTTGGGAGTTACACGCCGAGTGGAACATGATCTCGAAGTCAAAAGTCAAGCGTCGAGTCGAACTGGTCTCGGAGTCGGGAGTTGGGAGTCAAGCGGTGAGTGATATACCATCGAATCAACACTAGACGTAAGTTCAATCAAGCTCGAATGACTTGTAGGGTCTAGACTCGGGTCTTGCCTTAATAGGGCTGGGATCTATATGACTTCTGACTTACCATTCGTTCTTGACTTTTGACTTCTTTGTACAACATGGGGTCAGCTAGCTCACCCATATTGCCTTTGTTCATCTTTGTTGCCATAAAAAATCCACCTACCTGCTCAAATACCATGATTAATCTCTTTAGTGTTGGTCATGGGCTGACTGACGGAGTCACTGAGGTGAGCAAATCACCTTTTGCCACTCTGCTCATCTCTATTACTTCGCTTCGTTTTCATCCGCTACTTCACACACATCATTGTTCCATCTCTGTTCATCAAATCAGCTCCAAGCTAAGACTTCCATGTCCACTTCACTTCGTCTTCATTCTCTGCTTCACATACATCTTTGTTCCTTAACACACAGCCACCAAATCAAAATGGGCATCACTAAGACTGATTTAAAATTTTGCATTGGCAAGTTGCAGTTGTCTCAAGGCGTGAAGCTTTGCAGACTTTTCGCAAGGTAGTCATTGGAATATTCATCACCAGTCTACATGCACAAAGCACGCCTGCTTTGCAATCTCCTCTCCGGTCATTTTCATACACAGTGCCCAGGAGAATCCCCTGCCTGTTATAAAGAGGCCAAACAAATGTCATCTCATTCGCATATATATACATATATACACACACATACTGTTCATCGACCACTCGACATATATAATACCCTGACTGATGCAAGAGACAGGCTACTGCTACATTTTGCGATTTAGACTAACTGGATCGACATGATTATACTTTAAATTAATTAACTATGTTATTAGCCCTAATTTTGAATCAAAAAGTGAGAACCCATTAGGAGTAGGACCATATATCAGAGTCATCAATGAAAGAGATGGTTACAGGAATCTATCTATTAGTACAATTTAGAATAGTTATCAACCTTTCCGCCATGCCATTTGATCTCCTTTTTCTTAAACAAACAGGTAATCGATCTCATGCCCCATGGGGAGAACTCCTCTAAATTAGTTCTTTTCATGTGCATGATGAAAGCAGCTAGTGCTCGATCAAGAATTGATACTCAAACTGAGAAAGGAAAATAAAAATAAAAAAATAAAAATCAGTCCACATGAAGTAGAAGTAGCAGAGGTGTGGGTGATCATGAGAATATTGTGGTGGAAGTGGGTTGTTCGTAAAGTGAGAATGACACACAAGGCATGCATCAACACAAAAGAATAAATGGACTGTTTACCAATGCATGGGGATATAATAAAATTTGACTTGTATCGATTGAGGCAAACAAGTTGTCCCTTAAAGCAGGGAAGCCACTAAACCTAAACACAAAACCTGGGAGTGGAACCCTAGTGGATCCATTTTATCCCATAAAGCTGCCCGGCGCCTCATCATGTTATAGATAGTTGAGGTGGGGGCATGCGGAGGTGAAGCCTTAACTGAGCATAGAGCAGGCGAGTGAATTGATGAAGGGAACACACAGTGGAAAGTAAATACTGAATGGCAGTGTAACAAGTTGAGTTGAAGCAAAGCTGGAGAAAGATTGAAACTTGTGATGTACTTTGTGTCGATCCATGAAGGGGTAGATAGTGTGGTCATGTCTGGTCCCAAGCTGCTTTTTCTGGTGTGTTAGGTCCCTTCCTGCTGGAATCTGAAATCTGAAATCTGAGAGAGAGGCAGGAAGGGTGTGTGTGAACCCTTTTTTTTTTTAAAATAGCGAATGGATGCTTTTTCAGTGCAGTCTACTGCTAAAGCAATTTTCTTGATCATAACAATTTTTTTTACCAGATATTCAGCCCTACATTCCGATCACTAAATAAATCTAGGAAGCGAGATAATTTCTGAAATAGCACTCCAACAAGTGATTTTGGATGGGAATGGAAATGAATTAGAACTTGATCTAATTGTAACTTGGATTATGTTTAGGAGTTAATTAAATGCCCCCGGGGATTTGTTTGCATGGTCGTTGGACAACTTTCATAGGATCGAACTTGTAGAAATACATGTGTCAGCTTAATTAAGAAAAGGAGGAGCTAATTAAACAAATCAAGAGCATGCATCTCTGATCTTTTCCCACACCATCAGAGGTTGCCGAACGCACTCGTGCGTGCTTTTGATCATTCATCTCCTCCTTCCCTCCATCGTCATCATCATCATCAGTGCGAGCTAGTGCCTGTAAGTCCCACGCTAGCTTTGACTGTTTACCGAGCCCCGCAGTTATATATACCCCACTCGCTCACCCTCCACTTCTTCATCCATCCATCCAGCGACTCACTAGTCTCATTTCTAGTGTTTGGCGATGGCGGAGACCGGCGGAGGGAAGAGGGTCTGCGGCATGCCGGAGAAGGTGCAGCTGCACGTCGCCATGCTAGCGCTGCAGTTTGGCTACGCCGGTTTCCACGTCGTCTCCCGGGCGGCGCTCAACATGGGGATCAGCAAAGTCGTCTTCCCGGTCTACCGCAACATCATCGCCTTGATCCTCCTCGTCCCCTTCGCCTACTTTCTCGAGAAGTGATTAACTTCTTCAATTTGAAGAGCATTGATCGACGAAACGTTCTTATATGCATGTTTTGGTAATTTATTAACCTTGTCGTGGATTAATTATTAATGCAGGAAAGATAGGCCGCCCATGACGCTCTCCTTCCTCATCCAGTTCTTCCTCCTCGCTCTATGCGGGTACGTTCCCACTTTTGCGTCCTACTAGCTCGTTCGGAAAGTTGATCCCACTGTACGCTGATCGATCGAATTA
Organism: Kaempferia parviflora; assembly: GCA_037177295.1. Classification (NCBI taxonomy): domain Eukaryota; kingdom Viridiplantae; phylum Streptophyta; class Magnoliopsida; order Zingiberales; family Zingiberaceae; genus Kaempferia; species Kaempferia parviflora. The sequence continues at coordinate 9,427,651 of JBAMIE010000063.1, forward strand.
TGGAATCAGGATAACGGCGAACCAGGGATTTTACTTGCTTGGCCTCGACAACACTTCTCCCACCTTCGCCTCCGCCATCCAGAACTCTGTTCCGGCCATCACCTTCGCCATGGCCGCCGTCCTCAGGCAATTAATTCTTCTAACTACTTAGTTCATCCCCAGCTTGATGCGTTCGCGTGTAAAGTTTTTTATCTTTTGCTTCAACAATGAAGAATCGAGAAGGTGCAGCTCAACCGGCGAGATGGCATCGCGAAGGTGGCCGGAACGCTCGCATGCGTCGGCGGCGCCACCGTCATCACGCTTTACAAAGGGCCGTCCATATTCAGTCCCGCGACGCTGAACTCGGTAGCGCCGCCGGCCATGGCGGAGGGGAAGAACTGGACGCTCGGGTGCGTCTACCTCATCGGCCACTGCTTGTCGTGGTCGGGGTGGCTCGTGCTACAGAAGCCGGTGCTGATGAAGTACCCCGCCAGGCTCTCCGTCACCTCCTACACCTGCTTCTTCGGCGTCATCCAGTTCCTCATCATCGCCGCCTTCATCGAGCGCGACGCCGACGCTTGGACCTTCCACTCCGGCGGCGAACTCTTCACCATCCTTTACGCCGTAAGCATGCGACTAACTAACAATCCATAATCACCCGATACACATGACAAGAAGAACTCAAACACGGATTACATGCAGGGATTTGTTGCATCTGGAATCGCCTTCGCTGTCCAAACATGGTGCATCGACAGGGGCGGCCCTGTGTTTGTGGCCGTGTACCAGCCAGTTCAAACTCTGGTGGTTGCAATCATGGCCTCGATCGCGTTAGGGGAGCAATTCTACCTCGGCGGGTATTTAATTAATATCAATTTTCCTTGCTCTCCATCAAGCAATAAACATTGCATTAATTGCAAGCACCTGCTAAAGTCGTTCTTAATTTAATTATATTGGTTTCCTTCCTCATGGATTATATTCCTGCAGCATCATTGGAGCCATCTTTATCATTGCTGGCCTCTACCTGGTACTGTGGGGCAAGAGCGAGGAGAGAACATTTGCGACTAAGGAGGCATCCATTATCTCTTCCGGTCGCGAGCATGATGGCATCAGACCAACAACTGCCTCCCTCATCAAAGCTTCTTCCAACCTCACTCAGCCACTGTTGCCCTCATCCACCTCTGAGAATGTTTGATCTGTTCTGTAAGATTGCCTAGGTTTTCTAAGATTCCAGATGGAGATCTCATGAGAAATATGTGACTGCTTGTTATGCTGTTTAAAAAAGCTATGAAGTGTGGTTTTGGTTTGCTTTAATTAAGCTCGTATTGTTGCATCAATACAACTGCAAAATGACAGAGAACAAGGCATATTGCAGTTGTCCGTACTCAATATTGTTGCTATGGACATGACACTGTAGTGGATTTCTTCCCTATCATATCTACTGTGTCTCACTGCGACTAGACCTACATAATTAACCTTTTTCTCGCTTGAACCTTTGACCTATTCATAAATTAACATCACTTTCTTACCAGTGGCCTGAGCACAAACCCAGCTGTCTTTAGCTCTTTGGCTTCTCATAATCTCTCTCTTTCGTACTTGTCACTTTACTGAATTATTTTGAAGGGCCAAACCACCTTTAGATCTAGTGACCATTGTGTCTGAAAAATATTTTTAGATCATTTGGGCTGTTTGCTAGTGGCGTGAGGAAACAAACAAACGGAACTGCTTCGATGTTTCCAGATGAAGTGATGGACCAAAAGCTACATACAAGCTGCTTGACAATTGTCAGCTTCCAGAAATGAAATAAGTGAATGTATCATTCATTCGATACCTTTTCTTTTAAGTATGTTTATGTTTTCATGCACTAGAAAACACACTAGAATTAATAGTTATAAAATTTCAGATATTCATCGTTGACAGGGTTGTCTTCTGTACTGCCCTGTGTCACATTTATTCCATACATGTCTACTACTTGTAGGACAGTAGAAGGTAAAAGTAATTGCCTTACTCTCCCTTAAAAGTTGGTATTGATTGATATATGTATAGATGATTTACCTTGCGCGACTGTAAATGACATCAGATAATTTAACATAGTCAAAAAAAAAAAAAATTCCCTTTATATAATCTTTTCTCTCCTACAAATAAGATATATAGTACTGGTTTATAAAAATCAGTACCAGAGTTGGTGCTGATTTGTGTAAATCAGCACCACTGTTAGTGCTAATTTGCACAGATCATTGGTGTTAGTTTGTTCAAACCAATATCAGCACGTTGTTGTTGGTCTTCTGTTGGTGTTGGTTTTTAATAACCAACACCAACGTGGTATTGGTTTGTGCAAACTAGCACCAACAATTTGTGTTGGTTTGTATATGTAAGTGTTGATTTGTTGAAACCAACACCACTTTGCATGTAGGAGAGAGAAAATATTACATATAGACAAGAAAAGAAAATAATAAAAAAGTTTTGACCTTGTCAGATCATCCACATTAGATATCACCCACGGTTGCTTAAGGTAAGTCACCGTGGATATATATATGTATATATACATATATACATATATATACACATTAAAATATTAGTCTGCACATCTTTATGTGCGCAAACCGTGGGCGACAACTGACATGGAGAGTCAACGCATCGCTCAATCAAATTTTTTATTTATTTTTCTCTCTCTTGCATGCAGACAGAGCTGTTCTTTAAAGAACAGCTCGCATGCAGAGCTGTTATTCGAAGAACAGCTCGCATGCAGAGCTGTTCTTTGAAGAACAACTCTGTCTGCATGCAGGAGAGAGAAAAATAAATAAAAAATTTGATTGAGCGATGCGTTGGCTTTCCACGTTTAACGTCACGCACGATTGTACACATAAAGGTGTGCATGCTA
>JBAMIE010000063.1:9486325-9499673 GCA_037177295.1 Kaempferia parviflora
ACCGGTGAAAACCAGTATTTTTTACTAAAGTTAATACCCAATTTAGTCCCTTATTTTTTGACATATTCCCATTTTCGTCCAAAAGTACCATCGCTTTCACCTGTTAAACAAGTCTGCCAGTCAATTTTAACAGTCATTTTGACGGAAGGATGGATTTGGGAAAACGTTTAAAAAATGAGGGACTAAATTGAGTTCATTGAAACATGAGGGACGAAAATAGGCACACATTAAAAAATGAGGGACTAAATTGGGTTTTAACCCTTTAATAATTATATAAATTAACTATTTATTTATTTGATTATTAATTTAAATAATATATATTTAAAATAGTAAAAAAGAATATAGAATATCAATTAAACAGTAAAATAGTAAAAAAAATACAAAATAATTTTTTTATCAAAATATAAATCTGATTTATTAAAATTTTTAAATAAAATTTAAAACATATTTTTTTTTCAAAATATCAATTAATAAAATTTATTTATTTTTTTAATTTTAAATATATTTTTTTTGTATATTTTATTGGGATAATTTAGTAAGATTTATAAAAACATGTTTGAATTATCACATTTAAATTGGGAATTTCTTGAATTAATTAAATCCAAGACCTAATTTTCGATCGTCCCTGAATCACTGGCATCGTGCATGTGCGTTCGGGGACGCCAGAGGCGCCCCGGGTAGCTTCTGGCTGCCCGAAGGTGCCCCGCGATGATTCTGGTGGTGCTGGAGGCTCCCCACAACGCTTCTGGAGGCACCTCCGGACATTGTGCAATGATTGGAGGTGCCGGAGGTGTCTCGTGATGTCTCCGCTCGCTTCCTTGCTGCAGCCTGCTCTGCCTCCCCTTTCTGTCACGTGCCACACGCGAAATTATGCCAGTTTCACTCCCGTGGCAGAATGGTAAAAACCGGTTGTACCTCGTATACCATCTATGAGGCCACGACCCAGGTTAGGCATTATCGGTTTAGGTAGTAAAGGAATGTGCCCCAATGGGGAATTAGGTATCTCGCCCATGATGTGGTTGTGATTTGTGGATCATTACATGTGTCACAACAAATTAGTTGTGGACCTAGCCTTTGCAACCTTAGTTGTCATTATGTTGTAGTTACTGATGTCATCCTCGATAGTGCTGATTCATGCAGTAGGGCATAACAGGGAGTTAGAGTTGAGAACATAAAGGAAAACAACTAATGACAAGTATCAACAAGCATGAGTATATGGGAAATTTTTTAAAAACAAAACCCTGATGAATTACCCTCACAATAACATCCCATGAAAACGTGAGCACAAGTAATGAAATATTAATATATTTTTATCCTCTCATTTCAAGCCTTTCATTAAATATTATTTAGTCCATTTTCAATAAATGACTAACACTTTAAAGTCCCCTTAGAAGCAATTAATATTAAGTTAAACTCATAAATTGTTTTGTAAATTAATCACACACAAGGTACCAGATTTTTGTACTTTTAGATTTTAGATTTTTGTTTGTGGTTTTTGAGGGTTCGTTTTTGTGTGGTTTTGGAGAAACTTGGTCAATAGCGATGATACTTTGTTCTTTAACCTAATACTGAGTTGTTTACTTTCAGTAAGCCTCATGTGTAAAAGACCTCATAGTTGAAATGGCTGCCTCGGTGTTGTTAGTGGCGCACCAAGGCACAATGGGCTCCTAGAGCCCAAGGCGCGCCTCTTGAACATGAGGTTGATTATTAAACTACTAACACACTCATATAATGTGTCAAATATGATCACTATTAATATTCCACACAAATATCAAACTACTAGCCAGACACATAATATGACAAGTAAAACAATACCATGATAAAATTAATAAAAGTTTCAAACTTTCAAGTTTCAATTTTCTAATCTAAATTAATGAAGTTCATCAAAACAAGCATAATAAGTCAAATTAATCATCAAGCTTAAGATCATCCTCATTGTATTCTTCTTCTTCTTTATCTTCATCTTCTTCAAATTCAATTGCTTCTTCTCTTCATCTCTAAGTCTTAGAGATGAGTGTCTCATAGAGGAAGATGTTTCCCTTCTCGACTTGTTTAGGCCTAGCACGGGAACTAGAGGCCATGGATGCAATGTTTTTTTCCTCTAGTACAATATTCAAGCTCTTCAGCTCCACTAGCTCTAGTAATGACATCCCATGTCAAGTCATCACCTTCAAAAACTAACTCATCTTCTTTATTTTCACTTTCTCCATCCATTCTACCAATCAACCATTCATTACTGTCATCCATATCGGTCAAAGAGATGGAGTCAATTTGATCATGTGCATCCTACCGAAGTTTTCTTCTTGATACCAGAAGAAAAGAAAAGAAGAAGATGCTCGCGGGAGGTTGGTTCAGATGGGTACCTCTCTCTTCTTGTGTTTGTTTTCTTCTTCCCTTTTATCTTTTTCCTCTATGCCTTAATTCCAAATCAGATGAAACGCTTTGCCCAAAAAATAGGTTTTAAAAAAGTTTGTCCGAAGGGAAAAAAAAAGAATCTAGAAGATGTTCAAGAGGCGCGCCTCGTTTGCACCTCAGGTGTGGTGCAAAGGCTCGCCTAGGCGCACACTTGAATGACAGTTTCAAGATTCTATTTACCCACGGAATCTAAGGAGATTTTACGGCTCTAGCTTGCGGCTCTCGTTTGCACCTCAGCTTGCGGCTCTAGCTTGATCGGCTAAGTGCGATGTGGTAGATTTTACGGATCTGGCCAGTTTCTTGCCAGCCCATTGTTTAGTTGTCTTCTTGTAATGCAGATATAGTGTTTTATGTTGAGTCGTGAAGTTGAATGGAAAAAATCTTGTGCCTATATCTTGGGGCCAATAGATCTTTTCTGCATATGTTTCTTCGGCTAGGGGATAGTTGGAGGGATCATCTTGTTGGTCCCATAGCCAATTACTTCCTTGAACCAAAGCATGTAGATGTCTTACCGGTTCGATTTTTAAGTATCCATTCTGGCAGAGAGCTCTTAAATGTACAAATAACAAAAGTCTCTTCTTCGAGAGCATGAGCTATAATATTGGCCGGTGTCTTTGGAAAATCTGACAGAATCTAAATCATGTATCAAAAGTTTATGCAGAAGCTCGTAATCTTAAGTGTGAAAGGCGTAATCAATTTGCCTTTGAAATTGTGCCGGGCATATTTCTCATAATCAATATTTGCCTTCTGGAAAGAGTAAAGCAATTGATATGGGCAACTATAGTTCATTGAGTTGGCGCAAGACTTAGAGAGCTTCTATCATTTTAATTTGTAACTAAATTCAACTTCATATACTATTGTCATGCCTCTTGAAGGAGTTGTATGAAGTATTTTAAGCAACTCGCGTGTCTAAAAAGGTTTGGAAGGTTGACTTTTCAGTCATGCTGTGAATGCATGTAGAAATATCTTCTGGGATAGTATTAGGAAATCCCATAAGTATCTTTTTTCTGAGGCCAGTTGTAGTTGTTCAGGAGTAACTGTAGTTTTTGCTTTGTTTTATCTTGCTTGAACTCAACCAAAGTTAAGTAATTGAGCCTATGAGTGAGGCCCGAAGGTTGTATGTCAACTAGGAACTTGTTGCTTGTAAATAAGTCTTTGTTGGCAGACCTGTCCATCCATCTTAAGTAATGTGAAGAAGTAAGGGCCTACTCTTACCCTAATAGAAGCAAAGACGTCATCTGAAGAGTAGAAACCTTTGTAAGAGGGTGTCTCACATTCTTGGATGACGTTTTTTACTTTTTCGCATTCAGAATGTACTCCTGCTTGGTACTAGAAAATACTGCATAGCAAAAAAATTTCTTGCGTTCTGTTGTTTATAGTGTTGTTAAGAAGTAGTTGACAAAGCATTGATTATAACAATTTTATAGTTGGAGCTTCCCGGTATTGTAGGGATGTTCTTTATATTGTCAAATAGATAATTTTGTATAGTATCAAAATTTTCTCTTGAGGAAAAATGGAATTGATCTTCATGTCTTGTAAATTGTTGAAGTTCATCATTGCCAAATTCCATTGTTTTCATGGCAAAAGTTCTTACCTTTTTTTTTATCAATCCATTAGTCCGATAATATTCAGAAGTTTTATGTAAACGTCTAGATAATTATCTGCTACAGAATTATTTACTCCCTTAATATGTTCTCAATGCATATTTACTCCCTTAAACTCTTTATGTATTTAACAATTGCTTCGCAGTCAATTCTAATAGTAATTTGTTGGTTGTTATAGATAAAAAACATAAATGCATCAAGACAATAGATTAAAGGTCATCATTGCCAAATTTCATTGTTTTCATAGCAAAAGTTCTTACCTTTTTTTTGTCAATCCATTAGTCCGATAATATTCATAAATTTTATGTAAAAGTCTAGATAAATATCCGCTATGGAATTATTTACTCCCTTAATATGTTCTCAATGCATATTTACTCCCTTAAACTCTTTCTGTATTTAACAATTGCTACACAGTCAATTCTAATAGTAATTTCTTACTTGTTATAGATAAAAAACATAAATGCATCAAGACAATAGATTATTGTTAGATTTTCATAATCTAGGGAAGTTAAATGACCACTTTCTTTATATTTTCCTGAAGTGTATCTACGTAAAGCTTCTGATGTTTTGAGATCATAAAACTCTCCATGTAAATTCACATCCATCAATTTCTATTATCATGTAATCAATATCCAATGGAAGAGTTAGGACCGGGTAGTTTTAACCATTTCTTTGATTTGTTTTACCAATTCAATATTATTTTTGTCCTGTAGTCGAAGTTTTGTTATATAATGGTTCACTTATCTTTCCTATGTCTTTAAGGTAATGTTGGATGTAATTAAGGAGCCCAAGGAACATTCTAAGAGTCTTTGTATCTTCCATCTTGTCGGGGATAACAAGTATTTTAGGAGTAAAATGAGATTATTAGGAAAAATTTCCTTGTCCAATTTCTATTCCAAGAAATTCTATATGTTTTGTGGCTAATTTTATTTTCATACGAGACACTATAAGACCATGTTTCTCTAATAGATTAAAAATCATATGTAAGTGGACATAATGCTCATCTTGGAGAAAACTAAGGTGACATTTGGTTTGAGATGTAGGAATGAGAATGAGTTTGATAGTAGATTGAAATGGAAATGATTTTAGTCATTCCAATGTTGTTGTTTGATTTATAATCTCTGACTAAATATGATTATGTTTCTTGAAATTAAAATTATTCTTTTTATTTTTCTCTCCCTTTTATTCTCTCTCTTGATTCTCTATTTTGTTTTTTTTTCCTTCACAACCCCCCCCCCATATTTTTTTTGGGTTTTTTCCCATCTTCATTTTTTTTTCCTTCCATGTTTTTCGATTTTTTCTCTGATTATTTTTCATTTTCTTCCCCAACAGCTCCTTGCGCCGTCGGAGCCCCAAGGTTGGTGTTGCCCGAAGAATTAAGAATCAGGAATGAATTCTAAACTCATCTATGTGGTTGGGTTTTGTCCATTCCTAATTTAGGAATGATTCCATTCCCTTGTTCCCAAATTCCTAAATCAAGCGCCACCTAAGATGTCATCAATATATACACATCTAACCATAGAGAGACATCCTGAAAGATATCATCCATTTTCGTTGAAAAATCCGAGGTACTAACACATTCAAAATGCCATTCTAGACATGAGAAGGCGGTCCATTCAATTGAACCAGGGTGCATTCTTACTTGCCAAAATTCTGATTTCATGTCTTTGAAATGCCATTTTGAGTTTTGTATTTTGTTGAGAAGTTGGTCTTTGACAGGTATTTTATAGTCATTTTTGTGACAATTGTGATTTAGTCTTTTGTAATTAAAGACCATTCTAGATTGACCACGTTTTTGTTAATATCCTTTATTTACTATAAAAGTTGAACTCTTATGTCTAGATGTAGATCTTTGAATAGCTCCAAGATTTAGTAGTTGTTTGATATGCATTGTACATTCCTCTTTCAATTTGTATATCTTAAGTTTATTATTGCTAATTTACAATTGATCTTATCTTTTTCCTAGTATTTTATGGGGTTTTCGTCTCTGATTTCTAATTTTTCCAACCTGGAAATTAAAGAATACATCTGGTTGTGTATTGATCAAGTACAGTAAAGATGTTGAAGATAGTAAGTCTCTTGGAATCTCTAATGTCGTGTTACTAAGGTCTTCTTTTGTGAACGTTTCTTCTAGATAAAGACTTGTACAACCAAGTATTTTTAGTTTTCTTGTAATTCTTGGAAGGCTAAAGTACATGAGTTTTCCTATATTCATAGACAAGAACCCTTACATGAGATTTTAATAGGGCATTGGCTTGACTCACAGTTAAGTATTGTAGGAGCTACTGCAATAATACAGTGGAAGAGGAAGGAATGTCGGAAGTAATGGGGGGAAAGGGTATCACCATGCTTACGCACAGCAAAAGGATAATTGGATACAATTGGAGAGACAGCTGGTGTGGACAGGAAAATTGCATGATCCTTAGTAAGTAATAAAGCGCTGTCAGGAGCAATAAGAAAATTGAGTCCTAAGCCACTTGATCAAACTTCATCCAATTCTACACACAAAACTCACTCTGACACTTGTTTGGATGAAGCAAGGATGACATTAGTATATATCCACTTATGCCCTCTCTTCCAGCTACATTTGCTATATTCTGTTATTTTTATAGGACACATTTCGTTCTTTCTTTAGTAATGCTAGGATTCTTTCTATCTGTATATGTGCAAAGAAGTTCCTTTTGCACGTTTTCATTGAAGAAATGTTGCCTAATTGTGCAGGAAGATACACCTGAAGCAGCACAGAAGCATACAGCTACAGATACCAACCTGGAAGAGAAACAAGAATTGTGTCCATTTGAAAGTGATGCTGATGAGGATGATGTAAGGCCATGATTTGTGTGTAATATTCCATTCAAGGATTATACCATAGTATCTTTTACTTATGTTGAATTCTCTCAATAATCTTTAATGCTAGTAATTGAAAAGAGTATGCTTCTCTAGCTTCCTTTTGTCTAGCCCAATTTTAATTTATATCCATTGAACTTAACTAATGAACTTAGGCACTGATATTTTTGTGACATTTGATGCTGGTATGACTTATTTAGCACTATATAATTTGTTATGTGGTCATGGTGTGTTTTTTCCCCATCAATAGTCATTATTCAGATTTTGTTTGCATACTTTACACCCTCTAGCTAACCGTTCAAGTTGCTTGTCAGTCTTGTTCATTATTTTTAGTTATCTTGACTATATTTGTAATCTGATTGCTTCTATTTGACTTAGGCATTTGAAGACAGCAGTAACTCTGAGGAATCATCTGAGAAATTTTCAGATGAGGAAAGTGAAGATGAGAAACCATTGGAAATTCCAAACAGGGTATTTTTTTTCCTCATTGTGCATAGTAATATTGCACATGCTTAATCATAAAGATTTTTCTTATGCAAGTTTCAAGTAATTCTATCTATTTTATTAAAGTGATAGAACAGTTTCCTATTTGAAGGTTTTCATTGTGGCAATCTATGATTGCAATAGAGAAAGATGGCCACATTGGTTCCTTGAGAGAGAATATTAGTATTTGTCTTAAAATCAGGAATTATGTATTTAATAGAAACAGGTTAAATTTTCAGAGTGTACTTTAATTGTCAAAATTCAAATATGAATATAAAATATTTATGCACAAATGTTTCTCCAAAATAAATCTTGCAAGTGTTGATCTACCGATTAGCGGGACTTTTGCATATTTGTAAAGTTTATTAATGATTTATGCCAAACATATATTTATAAGATTTTTCTAACATAAAGCTTGAAAGTGTGACCTACCAATGAAGATACAGTTTAATAATTATGGAGATTTTATTGTAAAACATGTTGAAGCTAAAGATTTTTGGTATTATTACATTGAATTGACTTCACCCTTATAGACTTACAAAATGAGCATACAAATTGCATCAAGAACCATTATTAGATGGTCTATTGTTTCTGAAAAAGTTGTGTTAATGCAGAATAAGGATGTGAAGATGAAGGATGCAACAGTTGGTAGTGCTCAGAAGCAAACTAAAAAGTCTGAAAAGAAAGTGGTAACATCATCTATTTCTGCTATTTTATTTTCCATTCTGGTAATTTGAGGTGGTACTCTATTCCTATTATAGTTTTATCTGTCTTATTTTTCATGCCTTTGTTGTAGCCAAAAACTCCTACAGTACAAAATCCAATATCTGGATCTCAAACATTATATGTTGGCAACTTGTCCTATGATGTCAGTCAGCATGATCTGTAAGTATGATTTAATTTATTATATATCATTCTTAATTCTTGTTATATTTACCTAGTATATAGTATATATGTTTGTTGCATTCCTGTTTGATATTTTTCATGGATGCATGTAATGATTCTCTAAAGTTTGGAAAAAGCAAGGTGTTAAAAATGGTTCTAGGAAGTAGGTAGCACCCAGGCGCTCGACATTAACATATTATTAAAATGTGGCTAGGCACTCAACTTTTCAATTATAAATCCTTAATTATATATCGCATTGCAAGAATGCATACTAAAAATCACTAAGCAATTAAAAAACACAAGAAAATACTATCAATTAATCAACAATCATACAATAATTCAAGATTTAAAATGGCCAATAAAAGTTGAAAAAAAATTACTGACCTACTGGTTGAGGGTTAGAGGTTGCTAATCCAATCATCCAAATAAAAACAAAAACCCTAGCTGCGGGTAAGGTGCTGCAAAACAAGTGTTGGAGAATATTGTAGATGCTAGGAGTTATCAGAATGCTATGAATGTTGGAGAATGCTACACATCAGTGAGTCAATGGTGTTATTAGGGATATTGCAATGCTCGAGGTTGGCTGGATATTATGGAGGTTGACCTACTAGTGCTGGGAACATGGACTTGTCATTTGTTAATTACATATGTGTTTGGTCTGTTGGTTTGCTAGCATCAGGTGTGGAGGAGTTGCGACAGGCTGCTAGTGTCAAGTGTGGAGGATCTCTAACGGTAGCAACTTGGTGTGTTGGGGAGCCAGGGAGGAGAACATTGGGAATATAGAGGTATATCTAGTGAGATTTCAGTCGAATTTAGAGGTTGGCGGGCATGTAGAGTCATGTGTGGAATTGTAGCGGCAGTGACAATACAACATGTGGAGTATTGAGGCTGGAAGAGAAAAGTGTCGACTGCAGTGTTGCGATTTAAGTAGTCACAAGTGGAGAAGAGGAGAAGAAAGGATTGCAAGAAGAGGGAGTTATGATAATAGGGTTTAAATCTGTGATTTTTTTCCCACCTGACCATGAAAATTTTTCTCAATATTTGAACTGGGTGCCTAGGTGAACTGCCTGGCCCGTCCCATCTTTTGTTTAGACAAAACAGAAGGGATTGCAAAACACATAGGTGGCCGTTTAGGGTTCTTTTTAAAACATTGGAAAAAAGATATTGTTTTCTATTCATTATGAGAATAACATGTGTATATATAGGACATTATGACTCATGGTTAAACCCTAGAAGTAGCATTGTTGGACTAAATCCATTACACCTAAATAAGCTATTAACTTTAGTACTCTTCAACACTTTCTTCTAAGCTGGAGCATAGATACTATTTATATTCAACTTGGCATGGACTAGAAAAGCTTTCAGCAGTAAGACATTGATTCGAAGTGGCAGGAAACAAAATTATGACGCAAAACTTTGTAAAATGACGAAGCATGCATACAGGGATTCCTTTGATGTTAGGATCAGCACATCAACAAAGAGAGGGGATAAAGAGAGAATTGATGAAATGATAATGAAGAGAAATCTAACATAACTCTGGAGTAATCTTCTCCCTTGCGGTGCATATAGCAGCACGTACTAGCCTAAGGGATAAGTAAAGCATTTGAGGGTTCTGAGAGAGGTGGACAGCACATGTCAACCGGTTGCTGGAAAAAACAGACAAGTTGGTTCCTTTGTTCATGTCTTCACTAGAGATGGACTGCATAGCTTGATCCTTGATCCTTGATCCTTGATCCTTTGCTAGATGTAATAAATTGAGAAGAGGACATTTTTTCTACTCAAATTTTCATTGGATATAATGTTTTTAAAAAAACAGAATGGAACTTTGGCTCAACTGGTAAAATCTGGAATCAGGGTTCCTACACTAATCCATTCCCAGGAAGATCCATTCCCTTCCACTCATAACCCTGTTATAAAAATCAATATAACCCAGGAAGATCAGTTATGATTTCAGTAATCCATAAAATCAGATGTAATAGGGTCTTGTCTCCCCATTAAGTGCTATTGCTTATCATATAGATTTTTTATAATTGTGCTTTTATATATTTTATTATATAATATACAAGTATATATAAGTTGGTTAGGTTTAATTACGCATTGGCTATTTCACTCTGTATGTGAAAAAAAAATTTATCATTAATTTTTCATATGTTTGCTAAATTTATATAAAATATTTTATATTTTAAAAGTATAATGCATATTTTTGACATCACTTTCCCAATCGGCATCTCATGATCTTGACTAATTTATTTATCATTATATTTAATATATTTTATAAAATTATATATATATATATATATATATTTTATCTATAAGGTGATTTTCCTACTCAACTGGTTTGACCTGTCAAACCAACTATCTGGAGCTTTATTTGTTTGATCTCTTGTCCAGATTACCAAACATTAGATATAACAGAATGTGGAAAGAAAGAAGAAAAGGAATAAGAAAACATTACTTCGAAGTTATAGAAGCAGCTTGCAGAAATCAAGGCAAAGTCGCTTGGGGTACAGAAGCATGAGCGACTTACAAAAGATGAATACCTGAGGACTCCTTAGGATGCAACCTGAATAAAATGCTGGTGGGAGGTTACATTTTTATTCGTGCACAAGAGAGGAAGATAACATAGCAGGTGCATGGAACAAAAAGCAAGCAGAGAATATGAAGGTATAGAATAAAACAGATCTACAGATATGAAGAGAGAAATGCAAGCACAGAAGGAGAAACAAAAAAGTTGCAAGATGAGGAAGCAGGAAAAGAAAACTAGAAACCGAAGTATGGAGAAGTTGCCACAGAGGGATTGCAGGTGGAGGGTGTGTTAGTTGTGGCCAAATGTGATAACTTGTAGAAGGTGGCAGGCACTCATGGTGAAGAGAACTTTCTTCGCATGAGTTGAAATTTGAAAGGAGCGGTTAGATGAGAGAGAGAGATAGACTGAGAAGGGGACTGTAGATAGATGAGGTGAAGTTGCAACCACATACTGTTTCAGAAACCTTAAGCCAAGTGGGCCTTATTCTGTGTTACATGATGAAACCTAAAAGTGCCATTGTGAGACTAAACTCATAACAGATCCAAAAGGTCCCGCTGAAGATAAATTCATTGTATATAAAGCTTAGTGATGTAAATCTTTGATGTTTAAATTAGATCCTTTCTTTTCAGGACAGAATTTTTCAAAGGGGCAGGGGAAGTTGTTGGTGCCCGTTTGGCTATAAGAGGTAAAGGTAGCTCCAAGGGATTTGGTCATGTTGATTTTGCTACCGAGGAAGACGTTAAAAAGGTTTATAATCTTTCTTTCAATTACTGTGAAGCATTGCTTGTCGTTTCCATTTCAGATTTTTGTGTATTAGAATTAATTAGTGTTACGACACTATCAGTATGTAGATTGGCCTAGAGAAAATTTATTATTTTTTCTTTGTCTAGGCACTTGAATTAAATGGCCAGGAATTTTTTGGACGCCCACTCAAACTTGAAGTTGCTCGTGAAAGGGATCCAAATACCCCTCAGAGTGGGTATGTTTGCCAACTGAAGCTGTTCAAGTGTACAAGAGAATCCTATTAAATTGTTTTTTACAATATAATACCATTTAGCATCTCAAGGAGTGTTTCGGTCTAAAAAAATCTCCTGCTAATGACAATATAGAAGGTAACTCTATGCTTATATTTCTTTCATTTTGCAGCAACGAAAAGGGAGACAAAGATCAGAGTCATACCATATTTGTAAAAGGTTTTGATAAATCACTTGGACAGGATAAGGTGGTGTTTGATTTTACATTGTGACCTGCAATTTTGTTGTATCATTTATTAATAGTAATACTCGTACAGATTAGGAATTCCCTTCAAAAGCATTTTGGATCATGTGGAGACATCGCCCGTATATCTGTACTCAAGGACCATGAAAGTGGTGCCCCTAAAGGGTCAGTTCCTTGTCCCCCAACTCCTATTTGAAATCTCGTATCAGATGTTTCAGCGAAGTTCAAATCTGTTCTAGACCTGCAACAATCAATTGGATGTAGAGTTTAATATTTCTCGGTGAAAAATCTAACCTTATGTTCTGTTATCTCACAGGATGGCATTTGTGGATTTCAAGGACCAGATTGCTTACAAGAAGGCATTGGAGCTCAATGGTTCAGAACTTGGAGGATATACCCTAACCATTGACGAAGGAAAGCCAAAAGGTGACAATAGCAATGGTAGAGGTAAAGGTGGTGGGAAATTTAGTGGAAGAGGTGGTGGACGAGGTGGGAGAGGTGACCGCGGTAGAGGGCGCCCCTCCGGTGGTAGGGGCAGGGGGCGTGGTGGTGGACGAGGTGGGAGAGGTGACCGCGGTAGAGGACGCAGCTCTGGTGGTAGGAGCAGGGGTCGTGGTCGTGCAGGGAGGAAGTCCAGTGACAGTGATAGCTAGGCATGCTAGGAATTTCTGGCTGAACGATCCAACGATGGGCCGTGCACCACAACAACTAATTATTCTTGCTCTACTCGATCTTCTACCGTTACATTATGTTTTAGTTTGTGAGCTAAAGATTCACGGCAATTTTCATTTCCCGAATGCCCGTTCAAATTTGACTCTCTTCCACCGTTGCCTTTTGTTTTAGTTTGTGAGCTAAAGATTCACGACGACAATTGTCATTTCCCGATTTCTTGTTAAATTTGACGTCATGCATTAATTTTATACTGAAAACACAATATCCTGTATTATTTATTATTTTTTTTTTTGAGAAGGTAAATGCATTATACATCTAAAAATAGGAGACAATCATATGATGCTCACAAGTCATAACAAGTCTATGACTTTGTGAAGCATTATCATAAAGTATTCTATCAAGTGCCTAACATAGTATGACACTAAATCAAATGTCCAACCTGGGTATCAAAATTTAAAAAACATCACAAGGCCCACCTAAACCCAAACACTTAATCACAATACATCCTTACATGAGACCATCATCAGTACAAACACAGCACATTAGACGTCACTTAATGTCTACAAAGCGCTAAACATGAACTTGGACTTTGTGAAATACCCTCTCAAATCAAGGATGTTCTCAAATCAGCTCATGTTGCATGCATTCCATAAGAGATAAATCGTGGAGGTTATGGCCAAGTGTCTTGCCTTCATTT
>JBAMIE010000063.1:9598979-9609876 GCA_037177295.1 Kaempferia parviflora
CGCTGCCGACAGCCGACGCCAACTCCCGGACGCCTCCGAAATCTCATTTTAGGAGTTGGTAACCTTTGTTTTTATTATTCAAAATTTGTAATCTGTAATACTTCCGATTCTATAGTATTGCCCAACGAAAGCACCCAGGTGCAGGCCTTCGAGTATGAGTCGAAGTCGGCTCCGAACGAAGTAAATCCTTGTGTCTTTTATTTTTCCGCTGTGTTTCTGATTGTGTATCGCGAATGATATTCACCCCCTCTATCGTTATATTCGATCCTACAACTAGTGATTCAAATTTTACGGATATTCGAGAATGCCCAATATAACATTTGGACTCTCACTGCATAGGAATTTGTCTTGCCTCTTACTCTTGTGACAAAAGGTGAATCGCTCGTCCCAGTGCCCCCGTTGACCTGTCCCAGAGCTAACACGAAGAAAGTAAACCACGGGGTGGCTACTAGCCATAAGTGTAAATGGTCAATACATGAGGGAGGTATATGCTCGGGCATGCCAAGATTCCAAAAGTGCAAATGGTCTTGCCTCTTACTCTTGCATCATGCCCCGGTGGAGGGGCATATTGATTTTTTATTTTATTTTTTCTTGCTAACTTAGGTATTTAACTTTTTGAATTTACTAATCAGAGATGATCAATCGAGCCTCATAGAAGTTTTTCATTGACCACCAGAGGTAAATTTAGAAAGTATCTCGTCGCTCAACAGCTAATGCCCAAGATTTTTCGTCCCACTAAAAGCAATCACCTTGTAGTGTGTCATAGCTGAGATTTGAACCGTGGGTACTTGAGAACTGTAAGAGCATTGTTACCGCTACACCTTAGCCCGAGGGGCAAGAGGGGTATATTGATTTTTTTTTTATACTAGGTATCTAGATTTTACAATCTGACTAATCCTGGGATAGATAATTTGTGCCTACATTCCATCCACGAAGTAAATCTAGGAAGTACGGTAACTCCTAAATGTGTCGCCCCAACTTCACAAGTTGTTCAATCCCGTAAATGTGCCATGTATGAAAATTGAACCTTAATTATTTGGAAAATACATCCACTTACCACTATATTGAGCCTTGAGGCCAGGAGGGGCATATTCTAAGTCTATTTTAAAAACTTAAATGTGAAGATAATTTTATCAAAATGACAAGTTCAATTTTATAAAAATTTTCTACTAATAATCCAATAAATCTAAAAAGAAGAAAAAAATGATCCAGCGATCAGCATAATTCGTTTAATGGGCACATTGAGGATGAGTAAATTATCTTTTACTATATAATTCACTTAATGAACAGAGTGAGCGAATTGTCTTTTAAGAAGATGATTCAATTCGCATAATGAGTGCTTGTTCATTGCCCCTCGGTAGTCTCAATTAATAGAAGTTCGGGATTTTTCTTCATTGATTGACAATATCTACTAGTTTTGGGCCACATGTCATTTGAGTCGGGCCTCGCCATTCCTGTTACTCAAGGCAAGTCATACGCAGTTGCCCAAAAGTCTCCACCATATTTAAAACCCTAGCAAAAAAACCCCCCGAACTGGAACCTCCCCGGCCGCGCTCTCTCACTGGCATGGCGACCCGAATCGTCATTTCGAGGTTCCACTCATCTCTCTCCCCAGCAGCGCTGCGCTCTATCTTTCTATCAGGCTCCTCCCCTCCCGCTCCTTGCGTCTCGAGCGCTCCCCTTTCATCCCTTAGTCGATCGGCCGGTCCACCGCCCTTCCCCTCTTGTTCGCCTCCACCGTCACCGCTGAGTGCTCAATCCACCTCTTCCCGGCCGTTTTCTAGCTTTGATGCTTTGCCTCCGTCACCTGCGACGAGATTATTGATAGCTACATCAAGACCGTCGCCGAGGTCCTCGGGAGGTGAGTTTTTATTTTTTATTTCTTCATCGACTTGTAGTAGCTCTAGGCACCATGAAACAATCTGATAAAAATAAGTTACATTTTTGTTTACTAATTGGAAGGTTAATCTTGGAATTGGTTTGAGTCTCTTTCTCGTTTAATCTACTGTGGGATAAAACGGGGTTTATACTTGGTTTGACTATATTGTGCTAATTTCTACATTAATTTAGACTGTGAATTCATCCTTGTCCAATTCAGATTATTTTAGTTAGTTATTAAAAGAGTTCTGCTGCGGTTTTACTGAATTATACCGATTTCTTCTGCTACGTATTTTTTCACAAGCCAAGTGAGTATGTAACGGAATCAGAGAATGCACAAGGAACATGATCCCTCAGTCTGCAATTACTCTGAAACTGAAAAATCTGTCTTCCATTAAAAAAAGGACAATAATACCATAAGTGACTCGAGAACTCCAATAGCCTCTCATATATCTGAACTCACTTCAGGATTCACTTCAATAGCTAATACAGAAGAAACAACAAGTGTGTGATATTGTTGTGGTATTTTTATATTACAATTAAGTCTATCTGTTGTTTGGAACTAGTTCTGACCCTCTATATGGAATGTGGCAAGAGGAACCCAAGTCAAGTGTAGTTCAGTCAAATTCAAGTAAGGTACACATCTTGTTTGCCCAAACTAGAATCAGTTCTGCCAAAATCACTAGGAAGTGATGTAGTGAATGTTAACTTGTCCTAGTTGTTCGGGTTTTCGGTCAAGTTGGCTTCATTTTTTTCTCAGAAAATGAAGCATGGGATACTGTGAGTGGTTATGATGTAGTGTAGCTTGATTTAAGTTATTTTATCTTGGGTTGAAATGGAGTTAAGTGGGTTTGCAATATGTTATGGCTCGAACTGAGCTCAGAGTGTCCACACTAGTAAAAATTCATTTAGCTTGTATGCAATCCATGATAACCCAAAATGATTGGAATATTTCCTCTTTTCTAGACTTTGGAAGTGATTTACCATTTAATGGTCTCCTACTGTGTGTTGCTTAACCTTTAGTGGACTCAATATCTATGTGGGGCCGGCATTAGGGGGGCCGTTAAGGTAACGGATTTACCCTTTTTTTTAGTGGACTCAATATCTTTCTGTCTCACTGTGTCTTTTCCACCTAAACGTAAGTTGCTCCTGGAACTGCTTCTATTTTGTCAGATCACTCTCTGTTCGCACATGCCTTTTCTGCTCTTGACACGTGTCTTTTATCTAACAATCAGTTGTTCTAGTGGGTATTTGCCCAGATTGGTTATGAATTTTTAAGCAATCTCATTTTGCTGCAGCAACAGTTAATATATAACCTGATTCAGACAGAAACAACCCCCATTCTTGAGACAAATACAACTTTCAAATTTAAAACAACACTCAGATATGCCACAAAGGTAATCATAATATGCAATTCCACTTCCTCAACAAAGGTTCAGGAACCATGGTTTGCTTAATGATTGATATTCTGTTACACTCCTACACATGGTAAAAACTGCATTAAACAACAGCTTGCTCATTGGATTTCCTTTCTTCAGAAGCTCATGAGTTAATCCTTTCTGAAAGTCACTTTCCTTCTGATTGAAGAAAGCCTTTCCTATCACATCTTGCCATAAAAAAGGACACAAAGGAGCATCTAAGAAAACAAGAGACAAACTCATCATCTTCAACGCAATAAGCACAGTGTTCACTGTGATCCCCATTTGTGGATTCTGTAAGTACACATTTGATATTTGTACACACTAATTATGTAAAAATTGGCATATGAAGAATGTAGCCTTCGAACCACACCATACTGTGCCAGTCTACAATTGCTGCCCTACCTTGGACAAACTCATGCTTATTTGTGATTTCAAGTAAACTTCCTAGTAGCACTGTCATTTCAAACATAATCATTCGAATCTAATACTTCCAGCTTATAACTTAAAATGCTATCCCAATAGCTAGAGTAGCTGTGCTTAAGTCTGGTATTTTTCTTCCACTGTTAAATTAAGTAGCCGTGCTTAAGTGTGATGACAAATCTCTTCTTTCATTAAGACATAGAGAATACCTTGAGAAAGCCTGTTATCTATCCATAAACAAGCCCAGTCACAGTCATCTTTTCTTTTTACATGGGGATGCCATATCTTTGAGTGATAGTGTGAAGTTAATACCAATAGCATAACTTGAAAGTGATCCAGCAGTCCATATAGAGTCATTTGTTAATAATCTCGTTGAACATGGGTTCGCCAATAATGAATCTTTCTTAGAGACAATATCCTATAAATATCTGATAAAGCAAGCTTTACTAAGGCAATCTTAAGCCCAATCCATCCATCTTTTCTGGGAGTCTGATCTTCTCAAATGCAACTTTATGCAAACATCGACTATCTTTCCCCACACCATACAAACCTAGAAATCAACTATTCAACTGTTATAGCCTCTGAATGAAAAAACTTCGGAAGAGAGAAAGCAGTTATCCAAGACAATATCCTTTCCATAATGTTATGGTTAATCAACTCTAATCTTCCTGCACAAGACAAACTTTTGGATTTCCATGTTGCAAGTCTCTTAGGTCCTACCAACCGAATTGAGTAGAGAACTGCAATCCTTGAAGGAAATTCCAGAGGAGTTCAGTGGAATACTCAAATATCTAAAATACACAGTATCTTTCAGAATTCCCAACTCCTTAGTAAGGAGTTTCATCTGGTCAATTGTACCATTTGAGAAACAAACAGCAGATTTAGTTCCATCAGGAGTCAAACCAGAAACTTTAGAACTCATGAGGACCTCCAAAACTTCTGACGGGTAACATCAACATTTCTGTATATGACAAAGTCAGCTGCTGTCTGCAAAAGCTACATGTGTAATTGGTGACAAGGCGCACATGGGTTGTGGAGTTACGTTACTGTTGGGTCGGCCACCTCATGGTTGATCTATTAAGAAAACAATTGCAGGGCAAAAACAAAGAGCTATTGAGACATTAGACAACCCTTGCCCCTTAGAGCTCCTAAAGGATTCCACATGTTTCCTATTAAAATTGATTTGAACTTTCAATACATTGGACAGCCCTTTCCCCTGATAGGTTCTAAAGAATTCCATATGTTTTCCTTTAAAAATTGAACCTTGGATCACAAATGCATGCCCTTATCCGACTCAGTATTTTCACAGGAAGGCCAAATTTACTCAGCAGAATCATGATATTGTCTACTAAGACAATCAAAAGTTTCGTGGAGATTCACCATAATATACATTCTATGGCATTCCCTTAGATGGACCTAAAGCAGAACATCCTTGATATGTCTACCAAAGCATGCTGATTGAGCAAAACTAGCTCATGAAGAACCAACTTGACTCAATTAGCTATTGTCTATAAATGAGCTTACAAATAGAAAGGGGTCTATAATCAATAAAAATGGCTGGTTTTGCTTTCCATCATGGTGATGGCAGTTACGTAGCTAGTTTCTGAAAGGTGCTTAGCATTGAGAATGAAATTCTTAATAGCAATCATAAGAACATCCTTGACAACGTACTAGCTTCAAGCCAAAAAACCCACATTCAATTAGCTATATGAGGACTTTTTTAGTTTTCACATTCAGGATCATTCATTCAGTTTCCTTTTCCATAGATTTAGTAGAATTAGAAAAAATTTATCAACCACAAGCATACCCTATAAACGTTCCTTAGGCAAACCCCCAACAAAGATGATGACAACAACAATAACCAAGTCTTATCCCACTAAGTGGTGTCGACTATATTGATTCTCCTACCCTATTGGACTATATCCCCTACTATATTATCATATTTATATTTAAATAAATTTTTATCTTCTTTTATTTTTGCTAAATAAGTCTTCTTTTATCTTTCTCGTCTAATGTGTGTATTTGTCATAGATTGCGTAACTAGAATATTTATTGGTGTCTAAATACATGTTTGTATCATCTTAAACATGTAGTTTTCCCTCAATAGACGCTATCATGACTTTTTCTTCTCATTTATTATCTTCTTTATCTTCGTATGTCCGCACATTCATCTTAACATCCTCATTTTTATAACTCTCATCTTCTGCTCGTGAGTTGGAGTCATAGCTCAATATTTAACTTCGTATAACATAACAAGTCTTACCACTATTTTGTAGAACTTTCTTTTAAGTTTTAGAAAAATCGTATGATCACAAAAACACTTGGTGTTCTCTATTTCAACTATTTTGATTGCATTCTAGGTAAGACATTTCTTTGAACCCTTATCCTTTTCTCAAAATAATCCTAAATCCTTAAAGCTTTTGGTTATAGGTGATGTATCATCTCCTATCTTAATAATTGCCTTAATACATCTAATATTGTTAAATTTTAATTTCATATATTCTGGCTTTCTCTACTAAATTAAAAACCTTTCACTTTAGAGTTTTTTACTAAGATTCGAGCTTAGCATTTATTCCTTCGTGTGTCTCATTTATTAAAATAATATCATTTACAAAAAAAATTTGCACTATAATAATATATCTTGGATGTGTCCAGTGAATTAATATAAAAAATATGATTAGAGTTATCCTTAATGTAATCTTAACTTAAATGAAATGCTTCGGTTTATCGAGTCTCCACTCTTGTCATTAATCCGCATATATACCCTTAATTATTTCAATATATGCTACGTTGACACCTTTCAATTTAAAAATTCTTCACATAAGTTTCCTTGGAACTTTGTCATAAGGTTTTTCGGGGTCGATGAATACATTTATTTTTTTTTCCGGATACTTTTTATTAAGTTGTCTAAGAAGATACAACAACAACCAAGCCTTAGAGCATCCACTCTAAATTTTGGATAAAATAGTTAAAAAACCTTTGCATCAGCTACCCTATCCATTCTCTAAATTTAGATGGTATGAATAGTGATTCTCTAAATTTAGGAAATGAAACCTTCACCCTAAAAATAATATAATATTTTTTTTCAATTTCTCCTTCCACTCAATCTCTCTCCTTCCACTCATTTCACAAATATAATAATAAAAAATAGAAGAAACATAAGAAAATAAGAAAATAATAAAAATAATAAAAATTTTAGGGTAGCTGACGTAGTGTGTAGTGAAAAGTTGTTATCTAAATTTAATAAAGTAGATGATTTAACCTAAATTTTAGATATAGGATAGGGAAACTGATGTAGATGCTCTTATCCTACTAGGTGGGGTCGGCTATATGAATCCTTTTACGCCATTGAGCTTTATCTCTTACTATATATCATCTATACTTCAATAAATTTTATCTTGTTTATTGTTGCTAATCAAGTAATTTTTGTCTTCCTCTTCCTCGTTTGATGTGTGTTTGTCATAATTTCACAGTTAGGCGAGCATTTATTGATCGTCTAATATGCGTGTACTATCTTAAACGTGTCTCGGAGTTTTTCCTCAATAGATGCGATTTCGACTTTCTCTCTAATGTTCTCATTTCTTATTCTGTCCATCCTTATATGTTCACACATCCACCTTAATATTCTTTCATCTTCTGCTCATGTGCTCGAGTCATATCCCAACATTCAGGACCATTTAACGTAGCAGGTCTAATTGCGGTTTTGTAGAACTTAGACTTTCTATAAGTTGTCTAAGAAGATGTATAACTTATATTGTCGACCTTTCGGGTATGAATCTAAATTAATTTTGTTATCATTCTTTTTCAAAAAAAGTTATGGTATGGCTCATTACCATAATGCCCTTATAATTTGCAGAATTTTATGTCTCCTATTTTATATAAGGTTATTTTCTATCATTTGGTCCAACTACTTTTCTATTTTATTGCCATTTAAAACATGTTCTAGTTTTAAAATTTAAATTATTCGATAAAAAAACTAAATTTCTATACTTTACTTAAATTACCTTAAGTTTGTTCCCCTAAATTTTTATTAAAAAGTTAATTAAAATATCTCTTCTATTACTCTTTTTTTTGTTGTCATCATCACAAATACTCTATTGCATTTATCTTTGATGCATCTTAAATGGATAAGATGTATTCCTTACTCTCGCTTTAGCTATTCTATAGATGCTCATTTTCCCATCTTTTGTATCCAATTACCGATATAAGTATTGAAAGTTTCATTTTTTACTTCATACACGCTTTCTTTGCCTCTTTCTCGGCAACTGCATACTTTTAAAAGTTTTTTTATTCTTACAAGTGTACAATAATTTATAAGTTGTGTGTATCAAAGCTCTTGTACTTTATCATTCCACCACCAAGATTTTTTACTTGGCGGTGTTTGATCTTTTGACTCACCAAGCATGCTCTTAGTCATCATTTTCAAATTTAATGTAATTTTTTCCCATGTCATATTTGAGTCGTCATGTATTTCTCTTGATACTTGTGCTCCTACCTCTTCTTAAAGATACTTTGTTTCCCTTCTTAAAGATACTTTGCTTCCCTTCCTATACATTACTGTATATTTTATTCAACTTTACGTGAAAAACAAAATGAAATTTTGCTTGGAATTCTGAAGTTCAAAACTGTCGTGAGGGCATTAATCTCAGATATTTTTTTTCTAGGTCATACATGTGCATTATTAATTTTTAAATCTTATGATAACCACGCTTATTTGTAAACAGATGGGTTTTGATGCATTTAGCTATGCTTCTTGATTAGTTTTCCTTAAGTTCCTTGCTGGCTCTTTCAGGGCAAGCTTGTGGAACAGATTATGATAATCATTTGATGTAGATCATCATTCTACTATATAAATAAACTAGATGGTCATCTCAACGTCTTGTTTTTCAAATTTATTCCTTATCTGGTTTGAAACTTTTAGAGGAAGATCCTATTTGCTTTTGCTAGCGATCCAACTCAGCCAATCCATAACAGTGGCTGATTTGTCAACCATAGCTATGAACATTTGGTATTTGTTGAAGCTTATACATGTTTAACTCCAGAGCAATATGTTTATGCTCTGTGATTTTTTCCCTGAAGATGTTGCAGAAAATATTTCTTGCTGACTTTTATTTTCATATTCAGATTTTCTGCCATCTAGCTACAGGCCATCGAAGCATTACTACACCTTTACTCGGCAAGTGCCTCTCCTAAGGGACAGTTCCATATATGCCACTGATCAGAAAAGATGGGCTACTCAAGCTGCACATCTAAAATCTGAATATGATCAAGGCAAGATCAGCATCGGACCTCCAAGAGGAGAGTCTGAGAAGGATGGTAAAGATAACGGGGTAACCTATGTGGGACCTATCACTTCCACCATTAAAAAAGTAAAGCTTTTATCTCTCTCAACCTGCTGCCTGTCAGTATCTCTGGGACCTGTCATAACATTCATGACTTCACCTGGGATGAATGTCATCCTCAAAGGAGGTGTCGCTATGACTGTAATTTTCCTCAGTGCTTCGACTACTGCGGCTTTGCACTGGTTTGTAAGCCCATATATCCACAAGCTACGATGGGAACCTGGTTCAGATAGCGTTGATGTTGAGATGATGTCTTGGTTGGCTACACCCTTACCCAAGACAATCAAGTTTTCGGACATTAGGCCCCCGGAAACCAATAGACCATTTGTGACCTTCAAGGCAGATGACAATTTCTACTTCGTTGATGTCGAGCACTGCCACAATAAAGCATTACTGGCGAGGTTGACGCCCCAGAAAACAGCCCATGGATCAGCTTTCAAGAACTTGTGACAGGAGTCTTTATCATTTTGCTTGGCATATTTTTCATTTTCATCATCGACTTCTGCAGCATAAATGCCCCAGTTCATGGTTAAAAGCCTGAGAGATCGTTCGTTAGTACAATCTAAGTGCTAGACCTTATTCTGATTATGTTCCCTGTTTTTCACTTGTGTTTCTAATAATTTGCTTGCCTCGATGCTGTGAGATCCTCAGTAGATGATTGCTATGGGACAACCATGCCTAAATTTGATAGCCTGGAACACGTTTATGCCTAAATTTGATGTTGTGAGATAGATGTTTTTCACTTGTTTCTAAATGTTGTTCCGATTTGCCTGGAACAAGTTCTTGTTTCTTTTACCTTTTTTATTAATATATAAATGATCTGGATGCAATTTGATAGCCTAAAACGTGTTCAATGTACAGTGAATGATTCATGGTGACTTGGTTTCTACAGGAGACTGGACTCTAACTTTTCCTTTCAAGTCTAGATTTGGCCAAAATCACTAAAAAGTGCTCTAGACCTCTTCTATAAGAAAAATAAACAAAAAGGTCAGTTTTTCCCTTACGAAAGGGTCCTCACCGACACTACGTTTAGAATAAAACTTAGGGGGCGTTTGGTTTACATATTTTTCTTTTTTATTTTTTAGAAAATATATGTTTTCTAGAAAATAGAAAATGATAATTTGTCATTCTCTATTTTCTAGAAAATGCTATATCTTTTTCTAGAAAATAAATATGAAAAATACAAACCAAACAATATTTTTTAGAAAATGTACATTTTTCAGAGAATGAAAATGGAAAATATGCTAACCGAACGTCCCCTTATATTTCTTCCCTATTCTCTCTCATTTCGCTTAACTTTCGTCTTTATTTTGTTAGTTTTCTCTTCGTTACTTCTTTTTCATTCCAAAATTAGCTCGATTGGAAAAAACACAACACACTTATTGGTCAAAATAATAATAATATTTTTTAGATTTATATACAACTATTTTTTTAAAAAAATGTGAATGCGAACTTTCGTTTGATCGCAAATCAAAATGAAGGATAGTTATACAATTGAATATATTTAGGTGGCGTTTGGTTCATTGGTTTAGAAATGAGGGAATGGAATGATAGTAAATGATAGTGTTTGGATTGTGGGTTTGGGAATAAAAAATTGAGAATGATTTCCAAATATATGAGAATCACCAAACCCATAAAACTTGGTAGGTTTCATTTCCCATTTCCATTCTTCTTTAAAAATTTAATTAAAAAATTAAAATTTTTACAATTTAAAATTTTAAAAAATAAAAAAATAAAAAATAATTAACTTTTAAATTTTAAAATAATTAAAAATTTTAAATTTTAAAAATTAAAATAAATAAAAATAATTAAAAATTTGTAAAAATAATTTAAAAT
>JBAMIE010000063.1:9625476-9635671 GCA_037177295.1 Kaempferia parviflora
TGAGATTTTTTTTTTTTTTTATAGTAGAAAGATAAGTAAGATATTTTTCTTTTGATAGAGCGATGTGACATTGTAGGAGCTCTTGGAGAGCTCCATGTAGGGATCTTATGCATAAAATAATATATAAAAGCAACGAAAAAAGATCCCTCTAAAGATCCTTGCGAATACGGTATACTCGTTCTTAATACTCTATCTAATAAAATAATTACCTTTGTTGCATGAACGGTACTCC
Organism: Kaempferia parviflora; assembly: GCA_037177295.1. NCBI lineage: Eukaryota > Viridiplantae > Streptophyta > Magnoliopsida > Zingiberales > Zingiberaceae > Kaempferia > Kaempferia parviflora. Next base: position 9,625,709 of record JBAMIE010000063.1, read on the forward strand.
CGACTGTAACTTGATTCTGGTGCAAATCTCAGCACGATCAGAATGTTCGTGCCTCTTCGATATCCACACGAACACGTTCCACGTTCGTTGCATGAACACAACTTTGGAGAAGAACCACCTTTGTGGTACTAGCCACTTAGATGATTCAGCCTCTCTTCCATCATAGGAGATTCTCTGGTCCGCAATTCTTAGTTCCCTCCTAGTCCAGATCAGGAAGACCGTTAGATCAGATCAGGGATCCATATATTAATCCCTCCTGATCTGATCCAATAGCTCACCTAATTGCGAACCAGAAGAGGATCAAAAATTACGAACTAGAGGATCTATGCTCCCCTTCCATCGCTTTTATTTCCTATCCCTTCTTCAAACTTCCCAATGTGATTGATATTGTTCGAACTTTCATATAATATAGTTCTTTTTCTAAACAATATCACAATTTATAAATATATTTACAAATGGACAAAAAAAATTAAAATATTTTATTTTCATGAAAACCCCTCATTAAAAAAATTCTTCCACGTTGTAATAATTTTAATCAAAATTATTCTATACTATTTGTTCAATTTTTTATCACTGTCGGATCAACTGTGACTCAAACTATTACAATACTAGCGCCTTTCCATGATAATGGAAATAGGAGGGTCTTTTTGAATTTCTGCCTTTATAAATTTTTAGAAATAATAATAATAATAATAATAATAATAATAATAATAATAATAATAATAATAATAATAATTGAAAATTGAAAATTGAAAATTGAAAATTCGGGAAGTTGAGAACGCGGAGGTGGTGGGTCCGGCCACTGCGTGGGGGCACCGACCATATCTTAACGTGGTGACCTGGAAGTTTGATTGGGATTCGGATTGGGATTCGTCTGGGTGCCGCGTCATGGTCTGGAATGGACAGAAGGACCACTGGCTAGTACTACCACCAGTACTGCAACTTTATTATTCTGTTCCATATTTCAAAATTATTTATCCTTCGTCTAAAAATTATTTTAAAGGGATCAAAATTATTTTAAAATAATTATAATAGCTATAATTGTATTGTATTAACTATTACTCATTATAGTAATTACAAATAATTATTACACATTATACCACACAAGCACTGAAAGTAAGAGTTGTTACAATATTATAATCGTAGCTACTACACTAATATAAAAAATAAAAATATTCTCAAGATAAAACATATGACGGGATATCCATTTGATGATTATTACTAAAGGAGCGTCTATTCGACAGTGCCCACACTTGTATGCCTCCGCTATGCGCTTGAGGGGGCCACATGGGGGCCCGCTCCCCATGCCATATCGGTCGTCCCGCTCAAGCGCTCAACGTAGGTGCGTAGGGGGCAGACTCAACATAAAAGAACTCTCTATATATAAGAGTTTGAAATCTTGAGTGGCACCTCATGCGCGACGCGCATGGGCCACTAAGTGTAATTGAGGCCCTCGAAAGTGATCCGGGTGCCCAACTGCACTCCCTTAATTTTTTTTAGTTTGCGGTTGTCATTTAAAGTTTTGACTTTAGGTTTAGGGTTTATGAGTTTGATGTGAAAATTGCAATTTAAAGTGCAGGCTCACTTGGATGAGGATTACCCATCAGTCTCTGCAGAGCCTAGTTTAAAGATTTGGCCGACTGCTTCAAGGGCAGGGACGTTCCAACTCTCAGCATGTCTTATGATCTGTGAGAACAACATCAGTTCAATCATTAATGTCAGATGATCTGTATCTTGTAGGAGTTAGATGTTGTATTGTATCTTACTTTGAAATCTTTGCTTAGATCATAAGTGGTTGTTCCTTTGATGGCAATGAGAGGCTTCCAAGGTAACTTCAAGTAGGTTCTGACAATAAGTATGCATGTTAAAGTAGTAGCCTTCAATCTTGATGCAGTTTGATGAAGTGTAAGGTAAATCAATGAGCTCTTGTCACTAGTTTAGTATTGCAACCAATAATGAATGCTAAACAGAGAATGAGGATGAGTGTTTTATCGAATACCTTAGGTACCATGTTGTTATGATGAAGTCCATTTCTACCTTGCGACCCTACACAGAACAGTGCACATGATTATAATGGGAATCAAACAAACAAGTAAAAACTGTCTAGTTACGAACTCTGAATATGAATACCTTCTCAATCTTCTCTAGTTTAAGAGATGGACAGTCAAAAAAGGGAACAAGCAAGTCCAGGTTCTGTGAATACTGATTTCTACCTAGCCATAAGAGATCAAGATATTAGTTCGGTTAAGAACAAAAGGTAGCTTTCATAAAACAAACATAACAAATTTTATTCTTGTAACAGACAGTAGGAGAATAGTACAAAGTGATCCATCGACTGATTCTTTTGTAGCACAAAAATAAATGAAGATTCGTTGACCTAAAGGGTGCCTGTAAAACTTGATCATTGAGTCTGATGCAATTGTACACAGTTCAAAAATTCAGTAGGGTAACATTATTTGGCCATGTAACTAAGTACATTGCAAGTAACTAAACTTAGCGCTTCTTCAGTTTTTGAGATCAATGTCAAACTCTTAAGGATCATGGAATCCAGATCCAAATCATGTAGTCAGTAGCCATGCATGTCAATGAAGCTCATATTAATTACCTACAACAATACTCCCATATTGTTCAAAACTTTATTGACAGGATATATTTTATATTTATATAGTTATGATTATACAAAATTCTATTTCAGCATTTAAAATTAGGCATAAACAAACAAGATTAACTGATGAAAACTAAATAAGAATAACATATTTCAGTGATTTCATTCCAAATCTTGAACTGTTGTTTAATATAACAGATTTCTGTGATTTCATTCCAAATCTCGAACAGTTGCTTAATGTAAATCAAACAGTCAGAATCAGAATGATTTCTAAGTTTTTGAATGTTTGTTGTACACAACCATACTTGGGGTCTTTATCATCGACTATTTTCCTTTATTTCTTTTATCCTCCATTTAAGATATATTTTTATGGTAAAAATCTTGATGGTGAAAATTGACCAACTTCTCAATTACAATTCCTATCTTCAGTATATTTCTATTTTCAATGATTACATTAGATATGATGATAATTATGTCTAAAAAACCATAGAAGTATAGTTAAATTGGAGAATCAAGGAGCTACAGGTAAGAATAAAAAATATGATAAGAAAAATCTCATACCACGAAAGCTGATTGTAGGATCTTCGAATAAGCAATCATCAGCATATATGTCTGTGGTGAAATCCCCTGTTCTAGAAAGATAGCTTTAGCTATTTAATAGGAACTTAACATCATGTCATTTACAGTGCCCTACAGCTCTACTCATCTTTGCACATACATAATGACATATTTATTTGTGAATTACTGAAGGAGTTACCACAATAACAAACAATAATGGACAGTCCACAGCATGATAAGCCCAAATAATTATGCTTTCTATCTTAAGAAGGTACATGTTCAGTCACAGTGATGCATTTCACATGAAAAATATAAGTTAATCAATAGTTGAGAACTGATGATAGATGGAAGGGATGATTACAAAATTAAGAAACTATTTGTGAATCACAGTGATGCTATACTTGTTGATGTGATTTCTTGAGGGCAGTGAAAGAATCTATCAAGCTGTTTGAAAGATTCCTTATGGGAACTAGTCGACCAGGATGCATATGGTCTACAGAATAAGTTCTCCTGATGCAATCATGGAAGAAGTTCTGTTTTATGTGCTTGTAAGAAACACAAGTATTATATGGTACGTATTTAACATGCTGAACTTGAAAGAACCACACATCAGTTTCACAAAAAAGCTTGTATGGCAGCCAAACAACCTACCTATTAATTTCCAGACTAGATTGGTACCACTTTCACTGGCACGCTTCTACCAACCCAAAAAAGTAAACAATTTGGTAGGGATGCCTGTGGCCCTTGTTGCAGCCTTTTGTTCACACATGACTGCATCCCATTACCTAGAACTCATCTGACTACAGTACCATTTGCCATATGATTGTCATATGACTAGAGGCTTGGGAGGGTAATTTTCCTTTATTTCAAGGCATTTGTAGTAAATCACTCATACCATTTAACAAGGGAGCTAAATGAAAACCCAAACAATATATATCAAAAGTATGAAATCACTCCCTCCTATATAGAACCAAAGGCATTTGGTGTAGATCACCGTGCGCAATTCAACAAGGAAACTAAATGAAAAGCCAAACTTAATATATCCACTCTAAATTACATAACAAAAGACATGAAAAGTTCTATGATAGAAATTCCTAATATTGTTTGTATCTCATATTGCTTATATGATGTGGAGTTAATCAAATTGATCGAGTATGAATTTGCATAGCTTAAACTGTAGTAGTGAAGCAAGTAAGTTCGACAAATAGGATTAACTAACCCTACTACCTGTGAGGAAATAAGCACGATCGTAGTCCTGTCGAAGAATCCGAACCACATCATCTACGCTATGAGCTAAAGAAGGCGTACTTCCTGCATTTCTATCCTCGTCTCTGTAATAATGCATCGATCATTAGGGATGGAAGCAACGGAGAGTTGAGCGAGGGCGATGGCAGCGGTTGTTGACCTCTGTATTCGGGGAGAAAGGAGCTTGAGGAGCTCCGTGACGCCACCAACGACCAACTGCAGAAGCGGAGGGGCTTTCCTTCCATCTCGAGGTTGCGCGGAGCAGCGGAAGGTGAGAGGCTTCTGCAGGAGGAAGTGCGCCTTAAACACTCAGAAGAAGAGAAAGAATGGGGAGGAAGAGAACCTCCTTGGGATTCTTGAAGAGGATGGCTGGGGGCGATGAGGTGACGGAAGTAGAGAATGCCGCCGCCATTGTCGCCGCTGTTGCTTGGTCGAGAAGCAACAGAAGAGACGAGCGGCGGCCGGTGATAAACGGGAAGAGATTGGGATCGAAAAAGACACATTTACGAAAAAAGCCCCTAATTGTGAATTAATTCTTCAATTAGCCCCTAATTCTCAGTAGGTAAAAATTCTAAAGGCGTTTTAAGTAAGATTAGAATCCTGTTTTGGGCTTTAACGCAAAAACAGAAAAGATCCATTAATGTAATTTTCAACAACAAAAAGTAGTTCTGTCGATACAAAACTTCTAAAAAACACCTCTAAATTTGATAAATAAAGGAAAGGAGTCAAGAGGCGCTTCGTTCGAGGTCGTCCTTTTGGTCCATGTATCTCTTCCAGTACCAATGCTTCTTCCACACTCTCTCCGCCATCTCGTCGATCGGCACGCCCTTCGTCTCCGGCAGCAGGAACACCGTGAACAGCCCCATGACCACGATCCACGCGGCGAAGAAGAGGAAGATCGCCGCCCTCATGTGGCACAGCATCGACAGGAACGCCTGCGCGATGAGGAAGGTGAAGAGCATGTTGGAGCTCACAGCGAAGGAGAACCCCGCCGTCCTCGTCTCCACGGGAAACGTCTCGCTGGGAATCAACCAGCCCAGAGGCCCCCATGACCACGCGAAGCTCATCACGTAGACGCACAACAGGAACACCACTGCGATCGCGATCCCTCGGTGGAGATCGTTGTTCGATTTCAGATACACTTGGAACAGGATCCCAATTATAGTCTGAAAGTTTCAGAAGACGAAGAAGAATTAGTCTGAGATTCAAAATTGTAACTTTTTATAGTTTTGGATCGGTAGGGAAGCTTTTTGAGTTCAAAGATTGGAACTTGCTCAAAATGTGTTCGATGGAATGAGTGAGTGACCTGGGAGATGAGCATCTGGACGCAGGCTTCGAGTAGCAGCATCTTTCTTCCGACCCGATCGACCATGACGATGGAGACGATGGTGGAAAAGACGTTGACGATCCCAGTGATGACGGCGGAAAGCAAGGAGGCGTCATTGTGGAACCCCATGGTCTGGAAGAGCACCGGCGCGTAGAACATGATGGCGTTGATGCCGGTGAACTGCTGGAAGATCTGGAGGAGGATCGCGATGACGAGCGGCGGGCGGCTAGACCTCCGCATCAGTTCTCGGTAGGGGTGCTTCACCAGCTTGGCGCTCTCGCAGGCGTCGACGATCTCGGCGAACTCGGCGTCGACGTTGTCGACGCCGCGGATCTTCTTGAGCGTGGCGAGGCCGCGGTCGGTCTTGCTGCGCTCGACGAGGCTGGTGGGGGTCTCGGTGATGATGAGGGAGCCGAAACAGAGGATGGCGGCGGGGATTCCGGCGAGGCCGAGGGAGAGGCGCCAGCCCCGCGGGTGAATGTCGGAGGTGAAGTAGTTGACGAGGTTGGCGATTAAGATTCCGATGGTGATGTTGAGCTGGAAGAGGATGTTGAGCGCTCCGCGGGTTTTCACCGGAGCTATCTCCGACAAGAACAGAGGAACCGCCTGCGAGACAAAGAATTTAAATTTAACGCATAAAAATCGCTTTTTTATCAACAAAAAGGCGAGAATAACTTACTTGATTGCCGAATCCGACGCCCATGCCGAGGAAGATGCGGCCGATGATAAGCATGACGACATTAACGGCGGCTGCGTCGAGGACGACGCCGACGAGGAAGAAGACGGCGGCAGCTTGCATGGTGCGCTTGCGGCCGAATCGGTTGCAGGAGAAAGATGCGAAGAAGCTGGCGAAGAGGGCGGCGAGGTAGAGGGAGGAGGTGAAGAGCTGCAGACTCTGGTTGTCGTACTTGCAGTAGTTGTTCTCCTTCGCTCTCTGCTTCTTCACGTACACCTCCGGAAAGAACTTCTCCAGAAAGTCGTCCATGGCGGTGACGCCGCCTGCCGACGGTCGTCATATCAAATTTTCATTAACTCACCAAAATTTTAAATTTTTACAAAAAGATTCTTAACTTTGCTAAATTTTTTAGAGGATATTTTAAAAGGAAAAAAATTAAAAGAAAATTAAGACAACAAAATATGAACACATACCAGAGATTCCGATATCAAATTTTCATTTGATTCCCTAAAATATTAAATATTTACAAAACGATACTTAACATTGCTAAATTTTTTAAAGGATATTTTAAAAGGAAAAAAATTAAAAGGAAATTAAGACAACAAAATAGAAACTTACAAAAGGGATTTCGCAGGCGGAATCCTCTAGTCTTAAATCTCTAGTTTCTCTTGGTACCAAATTAGGAGAGTCATTGGATGAGATCAGGGATCTATGTATTTGCCTCCCTTGATTTGATCCAATGACACTCCTGATTTAGACCAGGAAGGGACTAAAGATTTGGGACTAGAGGATCCGCCTTGGGATTCCAATATTAAATTTTCATTTCACTTCCTAAAATATTAAATATTTACAAAAAGATCCTTAATGTTGCTAAATTTGTTAAAGGATATTTTACAAGTAAAAAAATTAAAAGGAAATTAAGACAACAAAATATAAACTCATACCAGAGATTTCGATATCAAATTTTCATTTCACTACCTAAAATATTAAATATTCACAAAAAGATACTTAACATTGCTAAATTTTTTAAAGAATATTTTAAAAGGAAATTAAGGCAACAAAATATAAACTCATACTAGAGATTCCAATATCGAATTATCATTTCAATCACCAAAATATTGTACATTTACAAAACGATCCTTAACATTGTTAAATTTTTTAAAGGATATTTAAACGGAAAATAAGACTACAAAATATAAACTCATACCAGAGATTCCGATATCAAATTTTCATTTCAACCCCTCAAATATTATATATTTACAAAAAAATCTTTAACATTGCTAAATTTTTTTAAGGATATTTTAAAAGGAAAAGATTAAAAGGAAAATAAGACATCAAAATTTAAACTCATACCAGAGATTCCGATATCATATCCAAACATCAATCCTCCGGTCGCTGCAATTATCCCACAAATCACAACATAAGAAGTAATCTTTCCTTCAAACTCTTTTTTCGAATCATCTGAACTAGAAATTATACCGCCGGCCATCTAGATGTTTAGCGAACTATTTTTCTCGTAAGTATTATTCACAAATTGAAGAACACAACAAGAAGAAGAAAGAAGAAAAATCGAAAGAAAAGCTTTTTACCAGATAGAAAATTGATGAAGTAGAGAGGTATATATATAGTATATAACCGAGAGAAAAGGGGATGAATATTTATAGAAAGAAGGACGTAAATGAATATTAATATACTTTGATCACGCTTTTAATTATTTCCATAAATACATATTAGATACATGGAATGGAATTAAACACAAAATCAAATCTTTCTTTTCAAATTATTTATTCAATTTATAGATGTGAAGCTTTTGAGAACGTTCTTTGTATGTCTGTTCAATTTAATCAGATGACAATGGGTTACATGGACTTTCCTTATAAACTCATAATTGAGATTGAATATAACTTTTAATATTTTTCCTTTTTTTCTTTAAAGAAGTGATAATACTTAAGCAACTTAAAATTTTGATTAAACGGTAATTTAGATAAGTTGAGAGGTGTGTGTAATTAATATTTTTCAAACACAAAGATCGAATTAAGCATGTAATTAGAAGTTAATTTTTTTCCCCTTAATTGTTTAATGTGGAATTAATATTTCTAATTAAGCGTATAATTAAGAGTTAATCCCCCCTCTTATTGTTTAATATGTCTATGAAGTTGCCTCTAGAGCAATGGTTAGATTCATCAACAGATAACGTACTTAACAAAGGGATTTAAGGTTTAAATCTCAGCCTAACAATCAAACTATTATAGAGGCATGGCCATTTATGCTTTCCAATTATCTTTGAACATGTTAACCAGGTTGTGTTCCACCCGCACCCATTCACTCCAGCAGGTTGTGCTCCATCCGCAGCTTGTTGGTCCACTTATGCTGCCTTGTCAACGGCCAAGCTAGCACCACCATTTTGAGCTGGCAGCACTGACTCTTTGACCTTTGATGACCGGTCTCCTAATCAACCCTTACAAATGTCCATGACAATGGCTTCCTCGGGGCTTGGGGCTTGATCACATACATATAGGGTTGTTATCTTGGTATGAGCTAGGCCCGACTCAAGGTATACGTCTTTTTATTGGGATCCACTATTATTAAAAAAATTAAATAAATTTAATTCTAAATACAGCTGGATCATGAAGTTATGAGCACATGCAGAATCATTAGCACTTGCCTTCTATTTCCAAATTTCACTTTAATTTCCGATTCAATACTTTTCAATTAATTCCAACCGTAATTGTCATTTAATTATATATTAATAATTATTATTATATTATCTAATCTTAAAATTTTATATAAAGCTATCAAATTTTAGCAATTGAAAATTTTAACAATTTGTTCAATTGGAAACAATTTATTATTAAAATTTAATATAAAATTTAAATTAATAATTTTACATTTAAAAAATTAGAAAACTAAATTTTATATAAAAATATTTGTTTCAAATAATATTTTATTTTAAAAAATTAAAACCCGTCAATTCTAAATCCAAATGACAAAGGTGAGGGCAAATTTTATTTTAAAAAAATAATTAAAGGCCTAATTTTTTTATTTTTTTATTTTTTGCCTAGGGCTTCCATGTGTATTTCTTTTAAAAAAAATTACCTTAAATACTATAACCCCTTAACTTCTAAACCCTAAGCTCTAAAAAAAATTACATGCATGTTGCACACTCGCACACATCTAATGTATTTTTTAAAAAGCTTAGGGTTTATGTATTAGGGTTTATGGATTAGGATCAATGATTATCTAGTGGAATTTTTTTAGGGCTTAGATTTAGAGTTTAAGATTTGGGATATAGTACTATTTAAGCTAAAGAAAGAAAAAATTAATTAAAAAAAAAAAAAAAAAAAGACATTAGGTGTTGTTCACTAATGAGTGTGCAGGATAACAAAACTTTTATATAAAGAGAGAGAGAAATAATACCCTAAGGACCTCACTACGCACCCTCCTTCGGATTCTTGAAGAGGATGGATGAGCCCCCACGGCCTGGATCAGCTGGTAAGTGGCCTGGTGTTGCCACCAAGAGGTCAGTGGGTCGAAGGTCGCCAGTTGCACACA
>JBAMIE010000064.1:14348-27584 GCA_037177295.1 Kaempferia parviflora
ACTATGTTGAGTAACACATGACATGTTTGTGTGAGTATGTTTCACATCAAACGTCATGTAAGACTATATATTCATTTATATATTTTTTCTTTTAAATTCTAGGATTTTAATAGATATGCCACTTTTAGATGTTAAATTGTAATCCTTCATGATGTGGTCTCATGAATGTAGCATGTACAAAATTATGATTCTTTGGACGAGAAGTTATCATTATCGTTGGGTTGACAACAGAGATCTTGCCCCTCCATTCAACTATATGAAAACCTACATCATTAATAATTTCAAATCTGATGGTGTCCTTTTCGTTTACTCGGGCTCCTCCTCTCCAGAAACCTCATGTGATGCTGCAATCGTCTCCCATTTAGTCAAAGTCCGGTGGCCTACGAAGTAAGGAACATCAAGGTTGGCCGATTCTACATGCGCGACCACTCCGATGCTCAAGTTAGTTCTAGATTTAGGACTAGAACTCGTAGACACAAAAGAAAGAAGAAGGAATTAATGAAAGTGTTAGAGAATTAGGGTTTATTGGAGAAGAGTCGCCTCTGCGCACGAGAAGAAAACCATCTTTTTCTCACTTACCTCCGTCCATCTTTATATAGCCCTCCAGAAGGGAATCTTCACGTAGTACCTGACGTTGTCAGGCTGTGGGGGGGGGGGGCAAGGGTGACAACTGTTAGACCGTACACTAATATTGTCAGGCTGTTTGTAGGCAGATTGTTGAGCCGTTGGGAGTTGTCAAAAGTTGAGACTGAGTTTTTTGGTTTCCCGAGTATTGTAGCAATCGCGGGTACTGTAGAAACTGCGGGCACTGTAGCATCTCATGTACTGTAGCGCTATGTGAGTACTGTGCTGTAACTTCCTAACTGCTGTAGCTCCATTAGTACTATAGTTTTCTGAGCACTGTAGTTTCAAAGTTGCTGTAGCATTTCGAGAATTGTAGTTTCCCGAGCACTGTGGCTTTCTAGCTATCGTAGCATCCCAAGCATGGTAGCTTTCTTGGTACTATAGCGCCCTGATAACTTTAGCCTCTGCAGCTTCTTGGTTACTGTAGCATCTCGAGAGCTGTTGTTTCCCTAGCATTGTAGCTTCCTGGTGCTGTAGCATTGCGAAGTCCGGTGCTTGGGAAAGACGACCAGCGGATCGGATTGCTCGGGAAACGACTCTAGCGACTTTGGCGACTCGGGGTGCTCGGGAATAACTCGATACCATCAAAATCCATTAATTCTTTTTTATTATGTCAGAATTTTCTTTAGTCCCTCTATCCCTTACACCTTAAATTCTAAATAATTTAATTTGTCTAGCTATATTATCCATCCATTGGTCTTCTTTGAACGATCTTAGCCTTTTTTTCTTTTATATTACCAGTATTGGAGCTAAACCAAATTTCTGCTGATTAGATTTCTTCGAGTTTACAATGGCCATAATTGTTACAATTTTAAATTTTGGTGTATATGTTTTATTGAGATTCTTGATTTTGACCATATTAACAACAAATTTCAAAGCTTGGGTCCTTTTTGCAATGGACCCTCTATTCTGTTTGCACGCATCAGGAAGATTGGCTTGTTTTACCACCTGATGCACCTTCAAGCGCTGTACTGGTCGGAGTTTAGACCAGTATTGTTATAAATGCTAGATTTCAGATAAGAGATTACATTGTCATTTTCACATGTTCATTGAAGATAAAATCCTTGTTTTTTGTTTGATATGATGGTATCACATCTGTCTACAGAAATTTTCCTCAGGGGACCATCAGCGATATGGTGGAAGATGTCTCCGAAGGCATCTCATTTGTGTGCAAAAATGCTGAGTGTTATGGTTGCGATCCAAACAGGTAAAAGGAATTTTTTTTTCTCATAACAATTTGTAAATATTTAATATCTATGCAATAAAATTAGAGTATCCTTTTGAATGAGAACTTGATCCAAAGTCGAGGGACATGTTGAACTTTTGTAGGCAACCTCTTCAAGGTAGTCCACCACAAACACTCTTCTCTAATGGTTTGTTAGTGTTGAAATACAAATGTGAAGGGATCTCCTGTCTTTATATTTGAAATGTAGATAGCTTGAAATTTATATTGCTACATGTTAAATCATAGGAGGGAGTGTGGGATTTAAATATTTGTCATTTTCTTTTAGTTGAAGAGGAACAAACAGAGTCTAAGCGGTTAACTTAAGTGCAATGCACGTACGGACATTGATACCATGTGTATTGAAGATATTAATGTGCCTATAGGTTTCTTAATCTGTTGCTTATGGTCTAACCAAGATGAGATGAAAGGCTTGAATGATTAATTGTTAAGTCTGCACTAATTTGTCAATGTCTATATTATTTTTGTATCCCTCCTTTACCAATTTGTAATAGTTTTATATTATTTTTGTAATATTTTGCTCATTTTTTACTTGCAGGATTTATTTGATGGGACAATCTGCTGGTGCACATATTGCTGCTTCGACTATTCTAAACCAGGCAATAAAAGAAAGTGGAGAAAAAGAGAGCATTACATGGTCTGTCTCACAAATAAAAGCATACTTTGGAATATCTGGCGGGCAAGTTTTCTCTTGTTTATACATGGATATTGCTACATCAAATATGTCTTCTAGCCTTGTAACAATAGCTACTACTGGTATTTTGCTTTGATTTTTAGCTTTAAGCATGCATATTTTTAGTTGTCTTGATTTCGTGTATATGTTAATTCATAGTGTTTAAGATGGGTATTTTGTTCATGGATTGTGGCCTATTTAGTTGATGTACCTTTGATCGTCTGAATGGTAATTATACAGAACAAATATAGAACAAAGAATAGCTATTTATTTCCTTTGTGTTCACAGGTCAACTGGCCTGCAGTGAATGATATAAAGTTTGCTAGGAATAGACTCTACTTAAAATATAGAAGTTAACCTTCAGAACTAAAACCATGAGAGACTAACTTGGTTTGCTAGATGTCATATAGTCCAAAGTTGCAGATCAACACAAATGAGGCAACAGACAATTGCTACGCAAAGGTGCTAGCTGTCCAACAGAATCCCAGCAGAATGATTCAATATCTTGCATGCCACCCACAAACCTGACATCAGTCATGGCCAACTCGTGAAGAAATTCTATAGCTAAGCCTCTTCTTATTTTGGTCAAGTTTTGGCTTGGGCATTGGAGAGAGGACACCCATATTGAGGCGTTCGTCTTTTGTTTTTTTCTCTTTGTTATTTGTAGATTGTCTTTTGGATGAATTTGTTAATGTTTTGAAGGGTATCCTTGGCACAACGGTAAAGTTGCTGCCGTGTGACCCAGTGGTCGTTTGATGCCGTGTGACCTAGTGGTCGTTTGAGTTATGTAAACAACCTCTTGCAATGTAGAATAAGGCTACGTACATCTTTCCCTAGGACCCTGCATTGGTGAGAGCTTCGTACACCGGATTACCCTTAATGGGTTTGTTAAGTTTTGGGGAAATTGCCCATAAATGTGATCTTGGACTCATTCAAACACTAAGGCTATGTTTGGTATCTAAATTTTTTATTTTTTATATTTTTGTTCTTAGTTCGTAAAAAATATTTTGAGAAAAACTTCAAAATTGGTATGCTGAAATTGAAAATAAAAAATTAAAATTGTTAGATGATTCAAATTTATTCTTTATCTGGTTTAACTAACTTACTAAATGTATATTTTATATTTATTATAATTACAATTAAATTTATCAATAATATGGAATAATGTTTTGATTACTATACAAATCTATTTAGAGAAAGTTAACTGAATCATCCATAAATTATAGAACATACAAATACAAGTGTAGCCAGAACATGACAAAAGGAAAATAAAACTTATTAAATTCAACTATTTACATTAACTCCTATGTGACTGTAAATTAAGTACATTCTTATCATGCTAGATCATTGGGTTGTCTGCTAGGATGACCAATCTTAAACTATGGTAAGTTATGCATGTTGTCTTTTTCATTGATAATCTTCTCGCTGTTACCTTCAAGGTATTATAGGCCCTCAATACATGTAATTCTGGATGAAATTTACTATGTTACTTCCCTTCCACTTAAGTTATCTACTTTCAAATGAATATGACTAGTAAATTAATTGCTAATAATGTTAACATTTTAAACATGTTAAAGTGAAATATATAACAATCATCTCAATGAGCTAACTATAAATTATACAATTAATGTAACTAATCTATTTATGTATCTAAATTCAACTATGATAATTTAATATAAATAACTAATTTTGTTAATCAACTATATAAATTAACTAATACTTGTTAAATATAAATATATAATTCTAATAAACTCAAATTTTACTATAAATCAAATTATCTTAAATTTGACTATAATTTAAACAAATTTTGCTTATAACGTATAATTAATAATAACTAAGTTATTATATCAATACTCAATATCTATTAATATCAGTTATGATTAGTATTTACCATATATATATATTACTAAAATTTTAATTAACTTTAAATAAATTTAACTAAATATGTTATTAGTCTATTATTTTATTTAAAATATAATCTAACTGATATTTTATTAAAGATATAATCTAACTGAATGTTTAGCTATAAGTAATAATTCAAGTTATTAATTTTAATTTTAATTAATATAAGTTTATAATAAAATAGTCTGTTTATAACTTAGGGTCTCACGCTCTATGAGGGGGGAGGGGTGCACTGATATTGAAGAACCAGTGCGCTTGTATTGAAGAGCAAGTGCATCAAACAGGAAAGTAATGAGGCACCTGATATTGAAACAAAAGGGGTGCTCCAGGTACTAAAAAATGGGTGCATCTCTAAAGTGGTGACCTGTTATTATGAAACGGGTGCACATGGTATTTGAAATGGATGCATTTGGTATTTAAGAATAGGTGTACCTAAACACCATTCATGGAGAGTTCCATGCAGGGAGTTACTCCTAAGTTTTGTTCCTTGTGACCCTCGCACTTGCATGCCTGAGTCTTATCCCCAGCTCATGTTGACGTGCTTCATCTGGGAACACCAACAACAGAAAGAAAACTCTTGCCGAAGCATTTCCATCTTTGCCTCCTCTAGCATCCCCAGGTTGTGCTCCCCTCTTCCTTCTTGTTCACTTCAAGAGTCAAAGCTTTCCTACAAACCCTTCTCTGCTTTTCCTTCCTCATGTTGGGCCAGTATGGCATGAAATAGAGTTGGTATCTTCAGGTACCATCATGGTTTCAGTTGTTGCATCCCATCTCTTCATGCCAACAAATTTTGGTTTCGGTGGGCGGGCGGAACAATAAGTTCGTCCATGCCAATTGAACTGACTCTTGATTTCAACCATGACTGTAAATCTACAACAAATGTAAACTTTCCTGTTTCAGAGATCTGATGTAGTGAAAAATATCATGCAAATACATGATCTTGCTTCCCTCTTTGTAAACAGGCTTTTTGTCTTACAAAAGTCTTTGAAACTGCATCATTAGAAAGGCTATTATAATGAAGCGTTTTTAAGGACCAAAACCGACTCTGTAATCACTCATTCTGGAAATTTAACTTTCCAGAATGTGATTACTGATGAGAGAGCATAGGTTGTGATATCCCTTTCCAACTGTTAACCGGAATGAGCTTTTTGTCTAGTTTAAGCTTTTGGAATAAATGACCACCCAATCAAATTTAGTATGGCACAGGTAGAGTTCTTATGAAACAATATATCTCAAATTAAGTTTATTCCTTATCCAGTCCATCCAGTATGTGTGAGGGAACACACATATTTAAATTAGACCTTTTCTTAACAGCTTAAATTTCTTAAGTAAATGCTCACTCAATCAAACTTGATAGCACTCAACTCGTACTTTTGCAGGACAGTTAGTTAAAAAGCCTGCCGTTAGGTTTCTTAGTTAACATCTAATCTTCAATAGAATCATTTAAGAACATGTCTATTTGCATACTAAAAGATTTCCATTGGCAGGTACAATATGCTTGAATTGGTGGATCATTTCCATAGGCGTGGTCTGTACCGGTCTCTATTCTTAAGGTATCCTTTTTAAAGTGGCTTGACCATTCTGTCATTGTTGTTCTTGTAAAATTTTGTGCTTTGGATTCTTCATTGGTGAGAGTGATACATATCCTTTTTAAAATTCTCTGTTTCAGCATAATGGAAGGCGAGCAATCCTTGTGGCAATTTTCTCCTGAGATTCTAGTCCAGGATCCTAGCATTAAACATGCCATAGCTTTGATGCCTCCAGTCATCCTGTTTCATGGAACAAGTGATAAGTCTATACCATCAAATTCCAGGTTGGTTTAAATTAATTACTAGGATAATAGAATCTATGCCTTCTCTGATGTTACACTTGGGTTGAAGTATTGATTAGGAGAAAACCACAGTCGTTATATCAGATCTTGCTCTGATTGTCTTAAGGGTAACAACTTGCATTTCTTTCCCTATAATTTTAGGGGAATGATTAATTTTTTTGTGTTAGTTTCCTACTTTTTTAACACCCTAAATTTATCCTTACCTTCACTAGGAACCAAATTCACTGAGCACGTGATAACCTGATCGACAAATCATTGTGTCAACCATTAGATTATATGAAAAAAATGCTAGACAATGCATGCTGCTTATCCAAATCTTCACTTATTGACCAAGATAGAGCATAAAGAAATAACGATGAAGGATTTATTTATTAAAGAAAATATAAAATTGTCTTGAAGTACATATGAAGCAAGTAGTAAAAACATTAGGCAGAATATAACCATAACTATTATATCTTATCTTGTTCTGATTTTGTCTAAACTATAGGTTTTAGGGGAATGCTTAAAGAATATTTTTGTTGGCTTCCTACTTTTTTCATGCCCCAAATCAATCTTTGGTCACGAACTGAATTCACTTAGCACATGATCTTTTGCATGAAAATAAGGAACACTGTATTAATTTATCATAAATCACATAATAATAACTATAACTATATCACTTCCATAACTCTATTCATAGATTTGTTAATGTCACATTATAACTTGTTATTTTAGATTGAGCATGAGATCTGTAGGTTTTCTCTTGTACTCAAACACTACAGGGTGGTGCACTGAGTTCATGCATGCATGAGTAACAACTTTTTTTATAGTCCAAAAATGTAGGCTCACGGCAATCAGTCCAAGTGTGCTATTGGCATAATGCTACATGCTAACCTGAGGTCCATAGCAATCATCACATGAAGTTCTACCATATGCGTGTTATAACTTATAACCACATTCATTCTACACTAGAGTTATTATATTTATTGTTAATTCAACATCAATATCACTTATGGTTATGTTTCTCATGGTATGGAAGTGTTATCTATTCATATGATAAACAAGATAAACATGACACCTAAATAGATCGTCTAACAATGACCAAAAGCATAATTCACAATTAATAGAAACATTCAACATTATCAAGGATGCACAATCTGGCATCTCAATGCATGCATGAAGAATAAGCAAATAAATTTGGACTTTCATCTCAAATGAAATGGAAGACCTCTTTTAGTATGCCTTCTCTACTAAGGTGGCTGCTTTTTTTGTATAATTATTGCCACCTAAAACAGGCCAGCTTTAAAAAGATCTAAAAACACTGAGGAAAGTCTTACAAAACTCCACTGATGCTTCCCAAGTTCCTTGCGAGGATTCTCTCACTTCACCCAAGTTTGTGATGCCCAATTCACAACCATTTCTCTCCTGAAATATCTTTGTATAAAATATGATTTTTGGGTCCAAATATAGGTGCTGAAATTAATACAGCCACAATAAACACGAATGAAATTTTATGATGACAAAGTAAAATAAGACTTAGGGACAACACTTTCTTACAACCTACTACAGTTGATGAGCATAACTGCAGAGGAGAACCCAAACAATCACAAGGAGAAAGATCCCACCTATTCAACGCTGTCAAACCTCCTAACTCGCAGCCACTAAGCATATCCAGGAGCACTTGTACCAAACCATAAACATTGAAAGGAGGAAATAAAAATGAGACTGAATCCAAGAAAAGAATAAGGTATACAACAAAGCTTTGTTACTGAGAAATCAACACCTCTTAAACTTCATTATCAGATTGTGATATGAGGTCTCTTAATTGCTGTTGTCAAGAATCAAAAGAGGAGTAAGGAGGGAAGGGGATCTCAATAACGGAAGAAAGGAAGGTAATCCATGTTGTTTGCCATGTTCATACCTTTTGGTAAGTGCTATCCCTTATTGTTGGAAATCTTCACTGATAGTTGTTGGAGCCTTATTACCTGCCTTGCTAATAGAGAAGAGAAGGGGGAGAGAAGTCCGGAGGGAGCTCGTGGCTGCAGTAGGGGATAAACTGATATACACACTGAATCAATTTTTTGAAGTGTATGACCGTGTATTTCAATTTTCAATTTTTTATTCTTCTACTCAACTACTCTCAATAATTAGAAACATACAGTTGGAATTGTCTGTTTTGTTTGTTATTAGAATAAAATAGGGAAGGATATATTGCTTGCCACTATATGATGACAATAACAACCAAATCTTATCCCACTAGGTGAGGTCGGTTATATAGATCCTCCTACGCTATTGAGCTCTATCCCTTATTATATCATCGTCTATATTTAAATAAATTTTATCCTCTTTTAGTGTTACTAATCAAGTCTTCTTTGGTCTTCCTCTTTCTTGTTTAATGTGTTTTTGTCATATTGCTTGCCACAATGAAGTTCTAAAATTTGATATTGATTTTTACTGAATATGAATCAATCCTTTAAATGTGTAAATGTAGTCATTTTACCTTCTACCAACACAGATTCCAAAAGTTATCTGGTCTTGTTTTATTTTTGAGTGACGGTTGACGATTCCATTTAGATTCCAAAAGTTCAGTCACTGAATATGAATCTTTTAACCATTGTATACAGTGAAAAGTTTGTCCATACACTTAAAGATGTGGGAGCTAAAGCCAACTTTGTCATGTATGATGGAAAAACTCACACAGATCTGTTTCTTCAGGTAAAAAAGCTTGTTGTCTCAATGTCTGACATGGTAAAACTACAATTTGATGTTTCTTTGATGAATCTACTATTCGTAAGTTTCACCGGTGTCCATATTTTTAGTTTTGTGCTTTTCAGCTCTTCCTAGAAAACAGTGTCTTTAATTGTCACATGAATAGTTTTCTGGTTATGCCATGTATCTCATCTCATGGATAATGCAAATTAGGAATTTGGTTTTCAGAAGCTATAGAATTCTAAGAGTTTATTTTGGTATGTTCTCTGTTTTTGGTGAATCAGTTTTAAAGGAAATCTCCAAGTTAGTAATTATATGATTTGGGAATGTAGTTGAAAAGTTTATTTTAATTTGATTTGTTTTCAAGTATGGTACTCTATTTCCTCTGACAGCAAAGAAAAAACACTGCCCCACATCAGTTGATCGACAGATCAGGCTCCACATGAATAGATAAGGGTTTGGGAGGTCCTTTTTTATCCATCTTTGATTAAACAAATATATTAATCACCATGTCAAATGACTCCAGAAGCCATGGTTTCTGCTTCCTTTTATGTTCTCATGTATGTGCCTGATGACTGACTAACCAAAAGGACATTCAGTGATTGTTATAGCTAATTTATTCTACCTATCTTATCCTAGAAAAAAAATTATTCTTACTACACCTCGTTTTTTAATGTTAGTCTTGCTTTAGAGAACAGCTTCGATAGTTTCTGTTTATATTTGTCACTTATAGGGTGATAATTGATTAGGGACAAAGAAAAAGTATTCTTTGAAAGCCATATCTTTGATGGTTAGGAAGAGTTGTCTTGATCATTGACTTTGAATGTGTTCAACTTCTAATAAACAAAAAATGTGTATTGGTTTCTAGTTAAGATTTTGTTGCTCTAACACTTTGTGAATTGGCTATTAGGATCCTCTTAGAGGTGGTAGGGATGAACTTCTGGAGGATATAGTTAAAGCCATTTATGCTGGTGATGAAGTCGAATGTGCCAATCTTGCTCTAACACCACTGCCGCGCCGCCTTGTTCCAGAATTTATGTTGAAGCTGGCTCATAAAATAAGTCCCTTCTAGGAAATTGTTTTCCAGTTTTATATGGTAATGCCTAAACTACTTGTCACCATCATTACCTGGAATTGTATTTTGATATAAAAAATATAATGGCAAATTAGGAAATAGATCATTCTTGATTTTTTTTTTATCAGAAGTCCTCTTTTGCCATTTCTTATTTTTTATTTTCAATTTTTATTGAGTAAGAATGTGGATAAGAAATAAATTACATTCACCTCACTGTCTTACTGTGATTATACTGTTTTTTTTTTAAAAGCTCCAGAATCTTACTGTATCTGTGATCATCACCAAGTGCTGTGAATAAATTTACCATTTTTGATGTAAAAGACTGGCAAGTTATACTAATTGTGTATTCTCAGCATGAACCTCCCAATAATCTAGATTTCAATCTTTGGGAACCTATGCTGATATATGGTTTAGTTATCTCTTCCATTTTGTGGCATTCATACCGTTTACAGAATATGACTATACATAAAACTAAGTTTTTTCTGACAACTAAAAAATTATCTTAATTTCTTTGTTCTTTGTTTTTGGAAAAGAGTTGAATTTCATAGGTTGTGATGTGATTAACATTGTCTAACTAGTCTGCCTACTTATTAAATTTTTTGTAGTCCAATTTTTATGCGAGTAATCTGGCTTTATTTGTGAACAAGATGTGACTTTATACACTAGTTGTTTCCATTGCAGAACTAGGTGTCTCCCTTCACTTGATTATGCAAGCTGAATCTGCAGATTCACTTTTCTTGTTTCTGTATGGAGCAGGTTTTAATTCTTCTATCATAAACCCTATGTTAGTTTGAACTATGTGATGATAGTTTCCTATAAAATCATTAGTATGAAACAGTCATTTGTTTATAAAATTATCAAGTTATGATTTCTCTGCTACCTTATCTACTATCATGTTCTCTTCTCAAACTCTCAACTCAGAAACTATCATTCTCATAGGAGATTTCTCTGCAATATAATTCCTTCCACTGTTTACATTGGTGGATAATATAATATATATTTTTAATGAAATTAAATGATTGATGGATCCTTCATCTTCTATTCACTTCTCTCCATTCATTCACTCAATAAATAAGTTTTTTTTTAATCTCGTCCCTCTTCCTTTCCCTTCCCCTCTCTTCCCTTTCAATCTTCCCCTTCAAAGATCTCAAACTAACTCCTTAAGAATCAATCAAGGGCAGCACTTTTTAAAGAGGGCAAGTGCCCCCACATAGTTTAGACTTAGCAAGTATTCAAACAGAAGCATGTGCTTGCTATCATTGTTTGAGTATTCCTTTGGCCAACTTGATAAATATATATGTAGTCAAAATATTCTTGGTAGAAAATAAAAAGGGGTGTCTCATTTTTAAAAATTATCAAACAAACACCCTTCTCATAATTTGATATCCGAAATACCCTTTATGCTCCACTTAAGAGCAACTTTGATCCATTGTTTCAAGAGGCACAAACAACTTTGACTAAAATGGTATCACTTTGAGCACAAAGGGGTATTTCGGATATCAAACTATGAGCAAAGTGTTGTTTTGATAATTTTTTAAAAGAGGTATACCCTTTTAACGATAGAAATAACTAGAGGTGTTTTTTTTCATTCTTTGCAAATATTCTTCCTGTTTGGCATATATTCTTGCAGCTAGCCAACTGGTTTATATTACCTGTAACTTCTTTAATCAACTGATTGACAAGATTTTTGAGGCATAGCTGGATGTGCAAAAGTTGGTTGTCTATATTATACTTGTGATCTTCATTGCCCAAGGGATTTAAGTAGTCAGTGATAGAGGGAATGGCATGAATACAATTTAAAACTACCAAGCTAGTCTATTGATAACCTTCACTAACTACCAATTATTCTAAGGCCTTGCTCATTTAAAAGAAGAGAGGATAAAGAATCGAAAATGACAAGGTTAGAGGAACAACAAAGATCTCCAAGGATATAGTCAACTTTATGTAGCTGAATTCAATGTTGGCTGGCACCATAATACAACTCTTAACCTTTTTCATCTGGTCTTGGAACCCACCCACCATGGTAGGCCTTAAAAAACAAAGAGGTACACAAATAAAACTCAAATTTCGGATCGGCATGTCAAGGATCTCTGAGCAACTCGATGCTGTATGAACCAAACATAACTTTGAATTCACGCTCACCGCATCACTCACAAAATTTTTACGGAAACGTCTTTTTTCAACACAATAAAGATCGGTGCAGAGAACTATAGATGCAAAGACTAAATTGTGAAGAAAAGAAGCTTGATTAAAAGGAAACTTACAAGTTATACAAACGGTTCTTAGAGTAAGACTTGTAGTGGATCTCACTTGTGTCTTGCAATGAGATAGTAGATGACTTTTATAGATAGGAACAAGAGGTAACCAGGTACTCATTGGGCCCATCGTCGTTAACTCATGATTCCAACTATTATGCCTTTACAGCAAAGTCTAAGTTTAGGTTGTACACTAGACTCACTCAACCTACTATCTAGACTTAATCAGGCTACTAAAGTGGCTGAATTAGACTTACTCAGCTTACTAAAGTGGCTGAATTATTGTTTTGGACTTTGTGGGGATTTCACCTTTGCCTTTGAAACTAAAGGCCAAAGAGAAATAAAAAATGAGTACAATTGCGAAGTGGTAAGTAAAAAATGTATGTATTTAAAGATTGAGAAAACTATATAAATTTAAATTTCAACTTTAAGTTCTCATTTGAAATCTTTCGTTTATATAGTCCTCACGCATTCACACTTGATTTCACTTTAAGTTCTTATTTGAAATCTTATTTCCATTTCATTTATTTATCATGAATTGAAGTCATCAATCTTTCTTTATATTTTTCATCATCTTTTAATCATCACTAATAAATTTATCATTGATAAATCTATCATCAACAAATCCACTGAAAAGTGAATAATTAGATTTCGTTATTGGTGCAATCGTGCTCTAAGCGATGGGTTCGATCATGGGTTTTTGGTAAAGGGTTTGAGTTAAACCTTAATATATTTTTGATATTTGTTTAAGTTGTGCATGAACTTAATACGATGCACATGGAACTCGTGGAATTTGTGACTCGATGTGATCGAGTGTGGATGATAACTTAGCGTGGCCAAGATGCATGCTCAATGAATTGGAATTTTAACGGAGTTCATAAGTGCATCTCCAATGGGAAATATTTAAAAGAGATATTTTTTTTTAAATTTTTTCCTCTCAAATAT
>JBAMIE010000065.1:0-12581 GCA_037177295.1 Kaempferia parviflora
GTGCACACTGAACATTCGATGTTATCTTACACAGACCTTTGAATCAGATGCAGAGAAGAAGTGACTGATCAAATGGGAGACGGCTCTACACCATTAATTATTGCTGAGGTTAAAGAAAAGCTTCTATTGCATCAGGCAGGTCAAATCAAGCTGGTGTACCATGCAAACCTGAGTGAAGGCTTGATTATGTCCGTTCTTTGCATATAAAGACATGGTTTTCCCCAGCTTTAGACCTTGGAAGTTTAATCCAAACATGCCAATTTTGTACGTGCAATAGATTACTGCACCATTATCATTCAAGAGTAATTAGTACTAACCTGTTTGTTTATATAGTATACAGCAAAGAGAGATGTTAGCTCACGGCTTGCAGCAAAAGGGCAGAAAGACAATGGCTCACGATTTGCATTGAAAAGAAGAAGAAGAACGTTGCAAAGGAGTCTAAAGACTGTCCTTAAGTGCCAACAAATTATAATGTTTCCGAGCGATCGAGCATGGCATTCTTTCCTCTAATGATATTGGGATTTGATGATAACAAACTAAGCAATTAATCCAGCTTCCATTGGATGTGATTGATTGGCAAATGCATCTTGATGTCGTTCCAGCCATTCTTGAAGGGTCTGTGTTCACCTACCACCTATAAATAAGCCTGCAGGCGAGTTCCACACAGTAAGAAGATGAGGCTGAGCGAGGAACAGGTGGAGTTCTTGGAGAGGAGTTTCTCGGAGGAGAGGAGATTGGATACGGTGAGGAAGGACCGGTTGGCCGCTAAGCTCGGGCTGGACTCCAAGCAGGTGGCGGTGTGGTTCCAGAACCGTCGGGCGCGGCACAAGAACAAGCAGATAGTGGAGGACTACGCGAAGTTGAAGGCCGCCCACGACGCCGCCGTCGTCGAGAAATACCACCTGGAAAACGAGGTCAGTTTGCATGCTTGCGCAAACATGGCTGAGCTGCGATTGATCTATGTATTTGCAGGTGCTGAAGCTGAAACAGAGGCTTGTGGAAGCAGAGGAGCAGATAAGGAAGCACTCCCCGTGCATGAATGCAGCTCCCGACGCAGGCGTCGGCGATGGCAGCCCGAGCTCATGTTTCTCGAGCGTCCTCCCATTTACTGGGGAGTTCGGGGTGGAAGGAGGAGCCGAGCTCACGTACATGCATGACTACGACTTCAACAGCTACATGACCAGAATGGAGTGGGCGTGCGTTTTCAATGATCACTCGATGGAATTGTAATTCATTAGTGTTTTATATGGCAAAGGCCGCCGGAGGTAGAAGGCAGGCCGCCGCCGCCGCCGCCGCCGCCGAGTCAGCCCACGATGGAGGAGAAATTTCGTTGATGAAATGGATCTTGAGAAAATAAAGAAACTTGAGGGAGCAAAATGAAATTTTGTGTAGGAATTTTTGCCCTTTTACTTTTCTAGAGGTGGACCCACTCGAGGAGGATCCACGATCTCTCCAACGGTCGAAAATTAACACAAGAAGCGTAACGTTCCAACCTCTCCGACTAATCTCGACGCCCTCCTTCCTCTTCACTCTCTGCTTCCTCTAGGTTTCCATTCTCCGGCGCCGATTTCCTCCGGCGAAGCGCGAGCCATGGAGCCGGCCATCATTGACTGGAAGAGGGTGGAGTCGAGGTGCGTCCGCGACGAGGCTTACGAGAACATCAACGCCCCTATGTGGCTCGACCTCTCCGCCCCCGACAACGTTCCCGTCGACGACACCGCCTGCTTCTGCCGGCCAGGTCATTGCTCCGACAAAGATTCTTCCTTTTTTTTCTTTTTTTTTGTCTTTCGAATTCCCGTTTTTATGTCTCGCTTTCTTGGGTTCCAGACTGCAATCACCCCAAGACCGCCGAAGATTTCAAGCTTTCGGCCATGGCTAGCCCTAAGGTTCGAAGGAAAACATGCTGAAATTCTTTTATTTTTTATCGATTTGATTGTTCAATTGCGGTGGATTGGATGGGCAACCAGGCGAAGCTGATGAGATCGAGCTCAGAGAGATTGCCTTTCGGAGAAAGAAACAGCAATCGCAGGTATCGGATTTGCATCGTCTTACCAAAAAGTTACGCCTTTTGAAAAGGGGCTAATTTTCCTTCTTGATTGCGGCGATCCAGAGACGAGAACAAGCTGAAGAGAAGAGGCGGCGGCCTCGTCGCTGCTCCGCTCCTCCCGACGTCTCCTCTCAAGCCAAAGACCGCGGCCTCGAAGACTTTCAAAGAGGATCTTGAGAACCAAGACCCGAACCAATCAACGCCCTCTCGTCTCCCCCGCCCGACAAAGACACGGAACGCCGCGAAAGAGATGATCAAGTCGAGCGCCGGCAAAAAGGTAGAAGAGGATAGGGAGGAACCAATGCCGGAGAAGCTACCACCTCGTCTGAAGAGCACGATGTCGGCCAGGAATTTGTTCTCCGGGAAGGACATATTGAGCCAGATCTCCGAATTCTACCACGAGCTCAAGAGAATGGCTGTCGGAAATAGTAGGACTCCAGTCGGAGAAGAGGCCAAGAAGGAGGTCAACAATGTAGCTGAAAGCCCTCAACAAGATAGCAAGCTTCTGATCCCAAAGTAATCAATCACACACAAAAACTCTAATTTTCTTTCCTTCATCGTTATTCTCCTCATCGTCATAAAAAATTCTGCAGCAAACTGAAGATTGTGATCGAGAAATCAACATTTCCGAAGGAGGTCAGAGCAAATCCTCCGACACCACAGCGTTTCCCTTCCCCTCGTGGTGTAAAGAACTCAAAGGCAACTGCTAACGGACGATCCCCTCTCAACAACATGCCGGTGAGCGATTACAGTCTCTCTGAAATTAGTAAAACATGTTAACCTAATGATTCTTGATTATGCTTGATCAGGAAAGGGCAGTTCGACAAGAAGGTTGCAGCAATGTGTCTGTTGCTGGTAATTCTGGAGGAACTACAGCAGATTTGTTTTGGTTTCTGAAACCTTGTTCTTATCTGGAGTAGATTCTTGTTCTTTCATGGCAGAAACAAATTAGTTTCCTTGTCAGATTTCGCTCTCGCTTCTTGCTGTTCTATTCAATTATTTGTTGTGAAGGAATAAACATGTGAGCTGGTGTAATCAGATAGAATCTGAATCATACAGACGTTTCTTCCATTGTTAGTCGTATGATCTGGTCTCTATATTAACATTAATATGTAGATTATCTAGAGATCCAGTGTGTTATATGCTATTTTTAGGATTACAGAATCTAAGTATTAGAAAATTAGATTTGCTCTATCTACTGTGTGCAAATGAAAATTGTAAAAGGTACATTTTATAAACCATACTATTTAGTCAAACATAATATTGGCCTGGAAACTCCAAAAGTCTGGAAATTTAGAAGGAAGAAATTTGCTATTTGCGATTTTTTTTTTGATAAAATTAGATTACATTTGAGGGTTTTTTTCATATCCCAAATTGAATGTATATATTGATATTTTAGTCAGTATATTATTCCCTTGAGATCATATATTGTAAATATTTAAAAAATATATAATATAACTAATCTAAAAAAAGATTTATAATTTTTGTAAAAAAAGCCACATCATGGAAGCTTAAAAAAAAGTAAGTTCCAACCTAAAACAAGTTCCACCATATCAATTAATTCCAATGTATATTTAAGAGGAACAAAATAAGTCATGTCCATCACTTTTAGCAAGAAAATCTCAATAAAGGCAACAGGCAACAAGCAAGGAGTAATGAACAATAATTATGATCACATGAGGAGAAGAATGAGTAAAGAAATAAAGGAATGGAAATGACAATAAAAAAGTTGCAAAAAAAAAATTTGCTAAAATTCAAGAACTTGTGCACTGAACATCTAAATAATTCATACAACAAAGTAGGGCACTTGATCATGTGTTCAAATCATCTTTTACTAGAACCAATACAAAACCAGTCAACTTCCAAAAAGTTGTCCCTCGAGTGAGACCATGCTTTCCTTAATGAATACATCATACTAAACCTAATGAATACATCATAATAAACCAAATAACAAGGTAACAGAAGTAAATTGCACAAATTTCACAGTCATCCAATATTATAAGTTTGGAGATTAGTAGCTACAAATTAAGAAAGTTCAAAATACTAGAAAGCAGTCACCTGGTATACTTTTGAGAGAATCACGAGTGAAAGTCATTCATTGGATCCTAGTTAATTGATCTCTTTGTAGTAATAATAAGTCTGTTCAGAATAAATGAATATCTGAATTTCATCTTGACTGTCAGCTAGTTTCTTTACTTTCTCTTGATAATTCAATCGCCCAAAAAGAATAATGTTTTGCTGATGTTGATAACTACTACCAATTTTTTTCCCTCTAACATTCTAGAGAAAATTTGTTTATCATCTGATCAAACTGCATCTGTTCAAGCCATGCACCAAGTACTGCAGCTTGATCGAGTCCCCCATCGATCTGGTCATTTGAATGAGAATTTTCACCATCATAAACAGGCACGCAAGGCGGCCCGGGAGAGACCATGGCACCAGAAACCACTTTCTCAGGAGGTGATTCCTTCACAAGCGAATGGACCCATGATACATCGAGTTCATCCCCATCTCCTCCTAGCTTAAATGAAGATGATCGTTTGACATGTCCTAGCTCTTCGCCATTTAACCCCCAATCAGGAACTCGGGAAGGAGATGCCCAATTGAGCAGCGATGAATTAACAGGAGAGCCAATCACCGGAGATGAGATGGGACCAAGATCATGTGAGCTCATGCTCCGTTGAGTCTGTTGCTGCCTCTCTCTCTGTGAAAGAACAGACAGGCGAGAACTTAACGGAGAAATAGGCTCAATGCTTCGAGGTGACATAACACCAGGAGAAGAGATATTTCGGGAGGCCTGTAATAGAGATGAGTGAGCAGGAAGTTGCTGAGAATCCATTGCCTTGGGTGAATATACATTAGTGTTAATGGGTGAAAGCAGGCTCTGCTGTTGCTGCAGATTGTGAAACTGACTGAGCATGGCATTCTTGTTGGATGGAGAAAATATGCCCCCATGATCAGAATTACACCTAGGTGACGAGGTCATTTCTGCAGAAAAAATATCATCAAGATTTGCAGGATTCAGGGATATGGTTCTGCCAGGAGAATTCCCAGCCATTGCCATAGAGTTAAGTCGAGAATAGTGCATGTCATTCAGAGATTGTTGGGAACTAAACTCAGACAAAAGTGTGAGATCATCCACCAGCATGTCTCGTGCATTGAGAGACGACCGTAATCTGCTTGATTGAAGATTATTTGCAGGAAGATTTAATGTGGGTATGTTCGGCTGTGGCCAACCCAACGAGTGTCCAGAACCATTCACCGAAGGCGAAATGGGTGGTGTGAAGGAAGCCATAACAGCAGAAGGTGACCTAGGGATGAAACCCATGGCAACTGCCATCTCCATTGCTGCAGATGAGGCCGCTCGAGGGGAGGGATCCATGGATCCAGTAGACATATGGAGTGGACGGAGCTCCACATTTGTGTGTGCAAAGAAACATACTTGGCGAGAGCAGTTGGTTCCATCTTTACATAGTCTTGTGCGATACTGCGCAGGGTGAAGCCAGGACTCAAACACCCCATGAGCATACTCGCACAAGTCCCCCCTCCTACAAGAGCCCTTCCGGAAGTCAGGGCAAGGGACACAGCTATAGTGATACTTTCTTGGATCACGCCGCCTAGCATTCTCACCAGGATGAACAAACGGACACTCGGTCCAGTCATGGGAATATGCACGAGAGCAAGGGCGGATCTTGAACGAGAACATACGGAACTCATCAGTGGCATAGATGTTGTTCTTGATATCTGGAAGCGTCGGATCTACAGGATACTCTTTTTTAGCTGACACAGTCAGTGGTGGGAGGTCAGGGTACTTGGCTGGAGGCGAGGAAGCCAAATCACTCTCAACAGCAGACAGAGAATTTGATGAGGTAGTCATCACGAGTGGAAGATTTTTGTTGTTCCCACCATAACTCGAAATGGTACTCTTACCAAGGAGTTGCTCAAGGGAATTCCGTGCAAGAGGCGATTTGGGGGGTACTACAATAATATCAGCTGGGCGGTTTCCGTCGGCGTCACCCACCGTGGGATCAGCACCAGCAGCGAGAAGAGCCTTCACAACATCAACAGCAGCCAAGGAGCCACCAGAAGCAGCACAATGAAGCGCGGTGGTGTTGCTGTGTTCAGAAACACGGTTGACGTCAACAGTAGCCAGAGAGAGGATGAGCTTGAGGACCTCGAGACTCCCGTACGTAGAAGCCGCCATCAATGGGGTTCGTTGGTCCAGCACCATGCGATTGGAACCCTGGCTTCGGACGTACCAAAGGCCGACCTCGTCGACGGCTGATGGATTGCGTTCGAGAGATCGGGTGAAGCCGTCCACGTCATTGTCGGCTGCGAACTCGAGGAGACTAGAAAACGACTCGTCGACCTTAACGGTGAGGGTGTGCATTTTGATTATACCTTCAAGTGGTGACTTTGCCGGCGTCGACGAAAGCTCTATGCCTTACAGGAATCTGCTCTTGCTGCGGGTGACTGCAAGTAGGCCTGGTAAGGAAGGATTAAAAATCACATTTTTACAAGTTCAGAATGATTAATGGAGAAAAAATGAAAGATCGCAAAAGATTTGGTCAAGGATTTCATGCGGACGACAAGAGAAAAAAATTAAACTTCTGGTCGATACGGATAGAAAAAAAATCATGGTTCCTTCAGCCTACAGATTTTCTCCTTTTGGCACCAAAGCGTTAAAAAGAAGAAAAATAAATAAATGAAGATGCACGCAAAAAAATCCTAATCTGTCATTAACCCTAGCGACGGGAATGTCTTCAGGTGGCAAAAAATTCCTGCATCAAGCATCGAAAATAAAAAGAAATGGGAACAAACAGGCGTTTACCAGATTTCCGTTGAAATAATCCGCAAAAACAGATCAAAACGCTTACTTTTACTCAAATCATTGACAAAATACATAACCTGAAACCAACGCAGCTCGCCTTATTAATTTTTACAAGCAGCATCGACAAGATCAAACAAAGAGGCTAAGCGACGAACATAAACACCGAAGCTAGAAACTAAGATCGCAAACCGATTTCCTTTGAGCAGACAAGAAGCGAGGAAGTCAAAAACAACTGACCAGGGATCGACAAGAGACGGCGGACGACACAGCGACCTCTTCGGTCAACCAACGACCTAGTGGGCAGACTCCGCGCCGCCGCAACAGCTCGATCGCCGACTCGCGGAAACCTCGCAGATATAAAAGAGGAAGGCAATGAGCGAAGCGGGGAGTAGTCAGACCGCTCTCGAACGAAACGAAATGAGATGAAACGCGAATGAAACGAGACCGTCGATTTCCATTTCGCACATTTACCCCTTCCTATTACTGGCCATGCGCGTGGTTAATGGCACGCGAAATTTCACCCGTTGTCCTCCCTTTTCTCCAAATGTAAATAACTTTATCAATTACTAGGTTCAGCATGTGGTGCCCATATATGATGCCAATGATGAGGCGGGTAGAACTAAAGGTAGACGTGGGTGTAATAACGCGATGCGGTGAGAATAAGAGGACGACTAGCGGCGTAGGTGAGGCCGGTGACCGGATAAGGACGCGTGGGGGGCCGTGGAGATTGTGCTCGATTTGAATCCGTGGTGGAGTCCGCGGCTCGGTTTACACGGTCCAGAGCGGTCCAGCGACTGGACCGGTCACGCTTTAAAGATAGGGGAAAGGTAGATCCGACGGTTCAAATGCGTTTCCAGGCATGCGGAAATTTCCCCAATATTATAATTAAACTTTAAAAAAAATATTAATAGACATGTTTGAATAGATTCACTATTTTTTTTAATAAATTAACTCATGACACTGATATCGTTTTAATAAATTAACTTTTTTTTTCTCTTTTGCCGTCCACTTGCCATACGTATATTACACTCATGCTTTACTATTTTGTATACGTACGTGCATGCACACGTATGCTTTTACTATAAACATTTTCATCCAATCCACTAAAGTTAATATATTGATGAAGTAACTAATTAATTAGGAAAGAGAGATAGGGTTTGAAGTTTTGTGCACGAGCAACTTGTCAAAACATGCAGTTCGTGGAAGATCTATTCATATTCATGTCACACAGGAATCTCATTCCAATAGATCTTCTACTTAACTTACAACAAGCAACCGAAAGGTATTCCCTTATCCTTTTCGACCTTTTTTTATGTGAAGAATATTAACTTTTCTTGTGATTATGTACTCCATGCATGAACTGTAGTTGAATGATATTTGTTCTTGCATGAGAGCACCGATAAATGGGCTATCGGTGAATAGACATCGATGTTGATTTTGTCGCTAATCACCTTGCAACAGTGAGGACTAGCGAATAGACCAGCAAGAGCTCGAACAAAAACTAATTAGAAGAAGAGTGTTAGAATGATGACCGATGAGTTCTCCAACGAAGCTACTCTAACGTTTAAGTCTCTCAGCTCCTTGTCATTCCCGGCACCACGTCATTCTTGACTCCATGTCGCTCCCGGCTAGCTCCAAGCGATAAGATATAACTCGTTAAATATATGGACAATGTAGTTGTTATCCCCGGAATAACGTGGGAAACATAACCATTTACTCCTAATTAAATAAATGGGCAACATGGACATTTATGTGGGTAACGCATGCAGGCAGGGATCCCGAGACATGTAGAGAAAGTGAGTAACAGTCATTGTTCTATAAAATGTTGCTCGTCCCTACGGGCACAAGTACACTCGCACACATGCCTTTCTTCTTCTTTCTTTCTCCTCTATCGGAAATTGACTTAAGCGTCGGAATGAATATGTTGAAGAACTCTCCGACCATCATTCTAATTCTCTCTTTCTCATTATTTGTACAGTCTCTCGTAGTCTCTCTTCTAGTTTTTATTGTTGCAAGGTGATTAGAGACAAAGTCAACATCGACGTCTACTCATTGGTGGCTCATTCGTCAGCGTTCTCAGGCAGAATCAAATTGGTGTTGTTTGTAGGAACACTAAGTTAAGAACTAAACTGAGACATTAAGATAGATGACACCGAAAGACCTAACATCATCATCATGGTTGGCAATGGACGATTTCAACAAATTGGTAGCTCCGACAATGCGGGTGATTTTGCAAGGATGACCCACCACCCAATCCTTCAACTAATCAGATGTTGCCTCAACGGTTGAAGCACCGCAAGTGCTTCATCAAAGGTTGACCCGGCTTACAGGAACTCCCCATGCACATTAGGTTCCGTACTCAAGTTAGTATGTCAACAGTGATGGATGAGCGCCCTTGGAATCTTCGGGAGAGACACCTCATCAGAATCCATCTAAGGAAAAAGACTCAGCAATTAAATCAAATGAGTGTTCATATGAATTTTTCAAAAATAAATATGAGCATGATTTTTAATCTAAGTATATATTACAATCTAACCATTCTAGTAAGATCATTTAAGTATCACAAAGATAAACTATCATATGTCTAATGTCAATTTAATCTTTTTATTTAAATATGTAAAACTGTCTAATTTATACATTCTAGATCATTTAAGTATAATCTAAATAAAACTATTAACACATGTATCAATACACAAATAATCAAAACATAAGTGAAAATATACCTCCTAAATAATCTTTATTTGGGGATGACTCTGACTATTTCGAATCTACTTCCTAAACAACCTTTGTTTGGGAATCGTTCCAACAATTTTGGATCTAACAAAATAGCTCTTCTTTGTTTATCTTGAACTTGTGCTTCCTCTGTCTAATCCAGTCCACGATCGGAGTCTCATTTCCAACATATGATTGCATAAGAGATCACATGTCATTGTTCATTAAAACGGACGTAACAACTTCCTCAAAGATGAGGAAATTGCTGCCCAACTACCCCTTCACAAGGTGCTACCAAAAGATCCCTCAACAAATATATGCAAGAAAAGTGGGTGGCAATAATCCTTCTTGGAGAAGAAAACAAGTGACAAGACGATGAATTTCTCTTGATGGAAGAAATGGAAAGATCTCAATCCTTTTTCTCTTGAGAGTGAGTAGCAACTTTAAAGAAGAAATCACACTTCTTAGCTCCAAGGATGGCTACTATCTTTATAGCTCATCAACTCTCCAAGAGAGATGAAGAGATGTGTGTCACGCCCTGAGGGTATATTTATCCGTCAAACAGAACGGTACCCCCTATTGATAATGTAGGAAATAATCAATATCGAACTCAGATCAAACCAACATAGAATACCGATGCAAAAATGAATTCATACAAATACAAATATCAATGTGTGTATGTATGCATGTATATGAGATCATACTATAACTTCACAAAATAAAATTCATATTATTCTAACAAAGCTCCAAAATCGATACAGAAAGAAAACTATAGATATCAACAGCAGAAAATAAACCAAGCGACTCAAAAAGGAAATCCAAACAAGTGAGACCGACATCTAAGATCTCTGAGCGACACGACACATCATCTAGTTGTCAGCTTGAAAATTAAAAAAAAAATGGGTATAAATAAATAGTGCATGAACCAGATAATGTAAGGAAATCAAAGTATGCAGACTCAGAGAAGATACTTATTACAAAAGTAAGAACACTGACATAAAATTATCTACTAATTACGCCGTAAATAACATTATAAACCTTCACTAACCTGCTCCTTCAAGTATAGCCAATAAACAGATAGTACATATAGCACATCGAGACACCATCTGTATAAGCTCAGCACATAGCAAACATATAACAACATAAAACAAGTCATCCATTATCTGCAGGTACAATATATGCTATCACCATCTAGTCTAGTGGGCAGATAGGATGAGGTGGCTATCTATCTCCTCAAGTACTGATTGCGGGCGACAATACACGTTACTACCACTTGGTCCAGTGGACAGTCAAAGCACTACTGATAATACATGCTACCACTACTTGGTCTAGTCGGCATACAGGACGTGTGACTATTTATTATGGACTGCAGGCGACAATACACGCTACCATGATCTAGTGTAGTGGACAATCCAGATGTAAATGTCTACATAGCAATAATACATTGACCAAACAAGTTAAAATAATCACATCCAAAAGTAAAGCTCTACAAGCTACACTATGATATCGTAAACATAACAACTAAAGTATAAATAGCAATAAACAACATGGATAACATGGAGACTGCATGGATATCAATAAACTAAATACAAGATCAGCCAATAAAGTATCAACTCAAGAAGCAAATAGAGTGAAGTCAAGGTAAGAAACTAAGTACAGTCACATCAATAAAAATGATAGGATCATGCACTAAGGTCAAAGGATCTAAAGAAGATAAGCAGGAACTACCATTGTGCAGATATCTTAATTCTTTTAAACTCAACACAAAATCTGAGCCAAACTCAGGTTCATCTTTCTTGTTGGCTCTCAGTGTCAGGTTTTGGTTCTGTTTTTTTTCTTTTCTTGTACCTACACATCGAGTTTCATCAAGTTCTAAAGTTGAAAGTTGTTCTTCTAGGGTACTTACCTTCAGGTCTTTCGAGATATAGTAAAAAATTCAATTATCGACGTCCACTTGAGAGTACGCGGAAAAGCGTTCAATGCATACCTTAGAGAATCTTGGTTTGTTACCTTTTCTCCGAGATTTGTGAATCCAGTGAGTAGCTCCTTCAGTTTAGCGTGTATCTCCTTCCTTTAGCCGGAGGATGGTTAGTTGGTTCCGGAGCAGATCTCTTCTTGCGAGTTTGGCTTCGGAAGTCCCTTTGTGAAGCTCCAAAAATTTTTCCCATAAGTCTTTTGCAAACTTGTACGCTTTGATCCGATTGACCTCCTGAGGAGGCAATGCACTAAGCAGATGGAATTCTGCTTTCCATTAGCTACAAATATGGCTTGCTCCTTCTTTGTCCAATTTTCTATCTTTTTGAGGTCGTCGTTGTTGTCGATAGGTGCTACAAAATTATTTTACAAAATTAGAAAAAAAATATCAAAATTAGTTTTGAAATATACCTCCATTTTCTACTTTCATATGGTGAACTCCCCTTAAACTTTGGTAGGTGAATGCTGCTTCCGGCCATTGTCTTCTTTGCTTCGGTCGGTGGTTAGTCTTTATAAAGTGGTTGGGCTCTGATACCAATTGTAGGTCTCCTGAGACCGACAAGAGGGAAGTGAATTACTCGAAAACAACAATAAAAAACCGTTCTCAATCTTTCTATGTTAAATAATTACACACTTAATTAATAATAAAAAAAGCATAAAAAATAACGCGCGAGACAAATACGTACTTGATTTGCAATCAGAAGATTGTTAGTCCAATAACTACACAAGCTCACTAGAAGTCTCTTTCTTCGAACAAATCATCGGAGGCGGAGAAGCCTCGTACACAGAATTAAAGCTTGGAAATGTAAAACAGAATTCGTAGATGAATATAGATTGTATTATTTCGAAACTAGGTGAATCATGACTCTATTTATAGCTCCCTGGTTGATTTTATGTGGTTGCTAACGTGCAACCTCCTGGGAGTCCGGGCGCCTCCACATAGAGCCGTCAATTTGGGTTGGGCCCGTCGGGTTGGCCCGCCCCGCCAAACAATTTAAGCGGGTTGGGTTGAAATTT
>JBAMIE010000068.1:4888-15352 GCA_037177295.1 Kaempferia parviflora
TGATAAGAAATAAGTTAAAATAAAAAACTATGTAGATGCAATGACTTGTGATTTGTTTCTCTTCAAAATTAATTATATTATTGGATAATATTTATAAATGTTTAATATATTTTAAGAAGAATTTAGAAAAATTTACATATTTGGAAAAGTACTAGTGTTTAATATGTCTAAATTTGTCTTGAGTTAGATATAAATTCGCATGTTTAATAGAAAACCAAAGAAGAGGAATTAATTATAAGATATTACGAACGTCTGAATTTTAATAATCATTCATTTGTATAATCAAACTATGTAATGAGCATGAATAATTATCTACTCATAATTAGTCTTTGTCAGAACACTAATCAACTAAAGTCAATGAAATTTTAACTAATGAATTTAGATTAATATAGCGAAGCAAAAATTACATTAATAATACTATATAGTAGCTAGATACAACATAAATTTTTCAAGACGTATTAGTTTCAAGTGTTTGAGATTAACTACAATAATCACTACAAACTAAAGTGATTATCTTCAAAAAAAAAATGCTAATCTTAAGATGCATCACATAGATTGATAATTTTATTTTACAAACTAGATCTTAAAAGTAATCATCTCATGATTTTTACCAGCTGAGATGTCTTATGATATAGCAGATGATCTAAATAAAAATAGAATAAACAAGACATAAATATATATATATATATATACATAGAGAGAAATATATATAGCAGGCAGAAACAAGATAGAAAAACAAGATCGATCGATCCAAAAGATAAAAGGAGAAAGAACCCTAAGATCCGTAGAAGGCATGCATGCGTACTCGTTCCAACCGAAAAGACAAATCAATCAGTAGAAACAAATTAAGCTCATAACATTTTTAATGAACGGGTGGTCAGGGAACTGATGCACCAAAATAGAAACCATGAGTTCTTCTTTCTCTTCCTTCTCCTTTGCAAACTCATCTCTCTCATGAAAGATGCATATATATATATAATTATGGTGTTATATGTTGAAGATCCGTGATCTCGATCGTTGCCGTAAATGACCAGAAAAATTAAGTTTAATTTCAAGAGAGATCCAGACCTAAAAGCCAAAGGAGCTAGAGCAAGAATTAAACACTACTACTCAAGCAGCAAAAAGTAGGCTGCACTTTCTCCCCGTCCTCCAAGTTCTTAGCACGAAAGAGGAAAGAATTAGACGAACCAAGACCTCAACCAGCCATGAATCGAGGCCTTTAAAATGAGAGACAGAGACAGAGTAGATAATAAAAAAACGATCTTGACGACGAGTAGTGTGGTGGCAGTGTCCTACCCAACGCTGCCGAACTCATAGAGCTTGCCGCGGCTAGAGAAGACGATGAGTGCGACCTCGGCGTCACAGAGGACGGAGAGCTCGTATGCCTTCTTGAGCAGGCCGTTGCGGCGCTTGGAGAAGGTGACTTGCCTGTTGATCTTGTTCTCGATCCTCTTCAGCTCCACTCTTCCCCTCCCCATCTTCCTTTCCTTTCCTTTCCTTTTCCTTTCCCTTTCCTCCGAGAGTGCTACAGAGAGAGAAGAATGTAATAATGAAGAGTGGTAGAGAATATTGTAGGAGAGTGGCAGAGAGAGACCACAAGAACTAGCTAGCTAACTAGTAACTAGTACTACTTCTACTGTTCCCGGCCGTTTCATGAATGATTTCTTCAATTCCTCTTAATTTAATTTCTAAACTCACCTTGACTAATCACACCACACTAGATCTTGCAGTTGTAGACTCTTAATCAACTAGAGAAAGTGAATGTAGTCGAGGCATGTATGGCCCTTTCCTTCCTTCCTTTCTTCCTTCCTTCCTTCTGAGATTACTAGGTTGAGGTCAGGGGAGGTGTCATGATACAGTACACAAATCAACATCTCGTCACACCCATCAATCACCAAAAGTTACTCCCCACATTTAATGGTCAGCAATATAATTATCACACAAGCTGCACAGCATTATATAACAATCAACATTAATTTATCCATAGTTTGTTTATCTATCGCAAAATTTATTTATTTATTTTTTCTTTTTCTTTTCTTTCAGATTATATTATCGCAAAACACCCTGCCTTTCCCTTGTCCTGCATCGATTTTAGAAAAAAAAAAAAGAAATTAAAATTATTGTCATATCTGAGAAGGAAGAGGGCTGACTCCATGGCGCCATTACCCATTAATTAATTCCCTAGCAAGCAAGCGGCTAGATTTCCATAGAGGCTGGTAAAGTAGCATATTTGTAGCAACTTTATCTCTCATCTTCTCCATAGAAACCCTACCTTGTTCATTTTCCTAGTGCCAAGCTCATGCTCCGCTATTTACTCTATCTCTCTATCGTCTTCCATTTCCTTGTCGTACCAGATTTATAGCTAGCTGCAGCCCTAACTGGACCACTCTAGGAGACGATATCTCTCCGCATCCTGAAGCAGGTCAGGTCGATCCCCAGATGTTTGACGTAATGCTTGAAAGAATAATTCCGGCTGGCTGGAAAAATTGAAACTTTGGAGATCGAATTAAGATGGCGGCACTGCGACGGATTCGTTATGGACTAGTAGTTGAAACCATTTTTTGAGAAGATTTTGCGATGCGGCGATCGAGATTGAGGAAGGTAGGCATCAGACTAGGGTTTTTGCAGGCGACCCGTTGATGTGGATTGTGTAGCCTAGCCATGGATTAGGTAGTTGGGCATAGCACTGCAACACTTGTGCTATCTCAACAACTAGGGTTCTAAATTCTCCATGCCATTTTTTTTACCATATAATTTCAACTTTACTCGTGTGGCAAAAGCCAATTTGCTCGTCCTAGTGCCCCCGTTAATCCGTCCCTAAGGTAATACGGAGGAGATAATCAGGGTGGCTAATAGCTATTAGTGCAAATAGTTAAAGCATGAGGGAAGTATATGCTCGGGTGCGCCGAGTTTCAACTTTAAGACCTCATATGATAACATCTCATGCCTTAACTATCACACCGTCCCGGGACAATTTCAACTTTACTCTCGTGCACACATTTATGGTTCCAGATTTGTTCATGTTGGGCTGGCCCATTTACTGCCCATATACTCATTTAAATTATCCGGCCCAATCTAAACAAATTTGTTACTCAGTACATATTCAGACAGAATTCTACAGATGATAACGAAAAGCATAATTATCCTATAATAGACATTAGACAAGGAGTTAAACATCAAATTTAGAGTGATCAAGGAAATTTTCGAACTTATCTTCTTCTTAAAAATACTCCTAATCTCTTAATCAAAGAAGGTAGTAGCTAGCATTCATAATGAGGGATAGAATTGTGATTTTATGATTCTAACAGATATTTTTTAAAATAGGATAATTTCTGGATTTGAAATGAAAAATTGCGTAGCTTAAATTTGAAGTAGCATTGCTTCATCGAGTCAATTTCAAGGGACCTCTTGATTGTGCCCTTTATTATTATTATTTTTTTTATCGCTCGTGTTCAGCATGGAGGGAGAAGTTTCACCTAATATTGAAACATTTTTTTTTATGTATGTTTTCAATCGCATAAAATAAATAGGTCTATGATATTCTTGAGCAGTCCTATTCATTATCCTATTGATATTCTTGGGGCAACCACAAGTATAATTTTATTTTAAAAAATAATATGATAAACAAAAATAGTAGTAAATTTAGGTAGCTTAAATAGGATTTTTAAAAAAGCATAGTATATGATACTTTGGGATACTAGTCCCCTCCTAGCTAGACATGTCCAACCTACTTGATTTTGGTCCGCGCTAATATATCCGGTCCACATGGTTTCCGCCCAACTCTCGATTTTGCTTAGATTCTTGAATCTCTGACGTGACTCAGTAACATCCCAAACCTTTTGAATTAGATTTCATTCAATTTTACTCCTTAGTTCAACTTGAATAGAGGACTAATAATGCGCTAGATAATAATATCCTTTCAATGCAGAATCCGCAACCCTAAGATTCAAAATCTCATTAAGAAGGGGATGTCTGGCATGAAATTCTAATCTTAATTTTCTTTTGTTATGCTGTTACTATCTTATTTCTTCCATAATACTCGTATTAACTTAAGCATCGGAGGAACTTATTCGAATGACCATGACGCCTTCTACGTATGGATTACCATACGAAGAGCTTCGTGAGTGATATCCAACGAGGTGATAAATTTTTGCTTCACCGGTAACATCTTGTTTTAGAGCTATAAATAAACTAAACATTTTTAAAGAAGGTTAATGTTTAGTTCTATAAGTCATTATTTATGTTTGTCTAGGTCAAATTAAAATGAAGAATGTTGAACAACTTATTAAAGAAACTCTCAAAATAAACAATTAAGTTTATAATATTTATGCTCAAATTTAAAAACGTAAAATCTTCAAACTCAAAATGACAAGCTTCATAACACTTACACAAATCAACAAATTTGAACCAAACTCAAGATTAAAAAAAAAATCTAAATTTGTCCAACAATTTAGTAGCTTGATTAGTTTTACTTGTCAATAATACAAGTTTAATTTCCTTAGTAAATTATACTCATTTCTATTGCACAAAGAACAAAAATTTAAAAGGTTAACCTCTCGATTGACTAGACATCTAAAGTTTGAATCTCAACTCTAAAGTACTATAGATATTTTGTTCCAGTGGGATGATAAATAACTTAAAATCGTTAGTAGTTTCGATGGACTTTCATGAGCATTTTCTAATTACCCTAATGACAGGTGAAATATTTCTGTAAAATTGGATCAGTAACTTCTAAATTTAATCAGTGAATAGTTAGATACTTGGATTAAGAAAAAAATATAAAATTAAAAAATTAAAGGATTGGAAGCACCCTCCTTGCTATTTTACCAAAATTCTTCAATTTTTAAACTTTCACGACGTTGATAATTTTTCAAAAATAAAAAAAAAAAATAGAATACGCACATGTTTTTTTGGAAGGTAATTAGAAAATATTTTAAATCTCTTACTAGATTTGTAGATTTGACGAACTTGGTTATTTAAAAAAAAAAAATTTTATGAATTAATTCGATTATAAAAATAATTTTTTAAAAATAAATTAATCAGAATTTGTTGAAGTTAGTACAGAGTTGGAATGACCTAATCGATTGGACCGGTCTTAAATTTTATGTTTATTTTTCTCTTTTCAGTTGCTGTATCCAATTTTATCAATTATAATCCCTTGATATTTTATGTTTTTTCTGGCATAATAAAATCTATTCCAAGATTCTTCGTGATCCACAAGTGAGTGAATTCCACTATGCGACGCACCATTATTCATGTTCTCCTACCTGTTATCAACCGCTCGCTGTCCGCATCAGATCATGACACATGTACTCAGTTGCCTCCGGTGGCACCGCACGTACTGTTGGCACGATCCCAGGGATTTCCTAGAATTCTACGCGCTCAAATTGCTGTAGCCTGTGTGTGACACACAGGAAAAAACCCCGCCGACGGGCCCGCGTATTCGTCAACGGTCGGCGCCGAACCCGCTGGGTTTACACTTTCCCGTCTCACACGTGGCGCGACCCAAGCGAATTACATTCGGCGATCCCTGCCACGTCGACCGCCGTCAGTTTGGTTAACTCGGCGCGATTCGAATCGCCGCCCGCGACTCGGGGAACTCGGCCCGCGGCCCGGCGAGTTGCTGGTGGTAACTCGCCGGGTCGCGGGCGAGGTGGGAGACAGCGCGAGGAAGAGCTGGGCGCACACGAAGTGTTCGATGGCGTGCGTCTTAAGGATGGATCATGGAAGACGTAGACGAGGAACCGAGGAAAGCAGCCTCCATTCCAATTAGGCGCCGAGAAGAGGAAACGGGGCATCTGCTCCGCGTGTGGACAACACTTGGCCGACGTCGCCTCATCCTCCTCCTTCTCTCTCTCTCTATCTTATTAATTAATTACTAATTGGTGAATAAATCGGGCAAGAAAACGGCGTACTTCTCTTCGATTTTATAATTTTTGATATAATAAAAATGTGGGAGGGACGAAGATTACTCTGTTTCAGGGGTGGGAAAAGAAGGCTGTCATCTTGATATGAGTCGCTCTTTTTAGATTTCTTTAGCCTTTTCCCCTTCGCCTTCTTCGTCCTCCTCCTCTTCTTCATCTTCCTCATCCCTGGAGCAGGGAAACATGGCGAGTACAGGTTTTCCCGGGCGTGAGTTTGGCTTTGGCGTGCCGGAGGCAGGCGGTGGCGGCTTGCTGAAGCGGCCGCTCTCGGAGATGGAGAGGCTGCAGCTGCAGCAGCAGATGCAGCAGGCGATGTTCCTTCGCTCGGTGAAACAAAGGACGCTTCTTGCATCCTCAGTTCCTCCGCATCTTTCGCCTCAAGATCTCTTTTTGGGCGCGTCTTCCTCTCTGGCTTCCTTGAATTTGACGGCGTCAGGTTCGTTACGCCGCCAGGAGGCGCCGTTCTCTGCGCCGGCTGCGGAGATCGTTCCCTCAACCGCGCTGCGGGACGGGCTTCAGGAGCTGGAGCGGCGGCTTCTGTTGGATGACGAGGAGGAGGAGGAGGACGCGGTGAGTGCTTCTGGGTCCGCCGTGACGACCGCCGAGTGGAGCGAGGCGATGCAGCAGCTTATCGCCGCGCCGGCACCTGCGCCGGCCGTATCAGGGGCAAACCAGCTCTCTCCATCTCCGACTAACTCTTCCTCCTCGACCGTGTCGTCCTCTGCCTCCAGCTCGCCTCCCGCATCGCTGGTCGCTGCGATCCCTTAGGGGGCTTCTTTGCGGCAGATGCTCCTTGACACTGCGAACGCCGTCGCCGACGGTAACTCCGACATGGCCACCGGGAATCTCTCTGTCCTGAAGAGCGCTGCGAACTACAGAGGTGACCCGGAGCAGCGGCTGACGGCGATGATGGTTGCCGTGCTGTTTGTCCGCTTGAAACCGCCGCCGCCGCCTGCGGTCGCTGAAGTTTGTGGTACGGACCACCTG
The DNA here is from genome assembly GCA_037177295.1 of Kaempferia parviflora. NCBI lineage: Eukaryota > Viridiplantae > Streptophyta > Magnoliopsida > Zingiberales > Zingiberaceae > Kaempferia > Kaempferia parviflora. The sequence goes on from JBAMIE010000068.1 coordinate 11,800, forward strand.
GCGGCTTCGCAGATGCTCTACGAGGCCTCCCCTTGCTTCAAGCTAGGCCTCATGGCTGCCAATCTGGCGATTCTGGAGGCCACCAAGGACCTACCCAAAATCCACATCCTCGATTTCGAGGTTGGTCATGGAGGTCAGTACGTCGCCCTCATCCACGCCCTCGTCGATCGCCATCGCCTCCGGCCTGCGAGCCGTCCTCCAACTCTCCGCATCACCGCCGTCGCCGATCCCGCCTCCCCTTTCACCAACAACCACCCTGGCGGAACTCTAAGAACCGTCGGCGACCGCATCGAGAAGCTCGGGGAGCGACACGGCCTCTCGGTCCGCTTCGCCGTCGTCCACCACCGCGCGGCGGAGCTCGACGCCGCCGCGCTTGGGTGCGAGGCAGGGGAAGCCCTCGCGGTCAACCTCGCCTTCTCCCTCGCACGGATCCCCGACGAGAGCGTCTCCCCGACGAACCCTCGCGACGAGATCCTCCGCCGCCTGCGCGCCCTCGGCCCGCGCGTCGTCGCGCTCGTGGAGCAGGAGATCAACACCAACAGCGCCTCCTTCGCGGGCCGCTTCGCCGCCGCGTGCTCGCACTACGGCGCACTCCTCGAGTCGCTGGACGCCACCTCCGCCCGCGACAGCAGCGAGCGGGGCCGCATCGAGGGCGGGCTGGCGCGGCGCGTGGTGAACTCGGTGGCGAGGGAGGGCGCCGACCGGGTCGAGCGCTGCGAGGTCTTCGGCAAATGGCGTGCCCGGATGGGCATGGCAGGCTTCAACCCGGTCCAACTCCGGCCGGCTCTGGTCGAATCCGTCAAGAATCGGCTCGAATCAATGCGGCCCAATCTCAGCTTCTCCATCTCGGAGGAGGCCAACCGAATCGAGTTCGCATGGAAGGAACAGATTCTCACGGTAGCATCCACGTGGCACTAAGCCGGTAGATAGAGTCAATTAAACCGAATTAATTACGTGATTAATAGGTCCGGTCGGATGTGTGCCGAACCGAACCCCGCTGTTTAATATGAACCATAATTATTCCTCCAATCTATTAATTAGTAACTCTCCTTTGTATGGGATATTATATTAATTAAGAGTAAGCTATTTATGACGTCATATTTATACGCGTTGCATTGCTCCGTTTAATTCGCTTGTAGTGGCCACCATCTATTTTGCGTTTTAGTATATAAAATTTAGTCATTAATCCGATTATAAAAACTTAGTCCATCTTTTCTCTTCAAGTCTTAACTAACAACACAAGGAAAGGAAAGACTTGGAATGGTGGAGACTGGAGAATCACTCACCTACTCACCTACCGAGGAAGATATAGATTATTTGGAATTTTATTTATTAGTTTTAGTTATTGTTTTATCAATTCTTTCTGCACTAATTTTTATTACCAAGTCGGAATTTTGATTCATTTGTATCCAGCCAGCCAAAATTAAAGGCAAAGGTGGTCAAGGAATTGATTAATTCATAGTTTGCACGCAGAATAACCTTCTCAGTGCGGACGTTGGTACCGCCGACGACTGGGCCTTTAGTTATCAAGGTCGCATAATCTTTAAGATTGCGGCTGACTGTTCAGGAAATAATACACCAACTTTTTGACGGACAAATAATCTAAAATACTCATCTGAAAATATAAATTAAAACAAATTATAAAATCGGCTTCGAAATTTATCGACACCTTAACCTGCCTACGTGGCATCAACGTGGATGTCACATCATCAGTTAATAGTTATTCCACCAACGGTCACATCATGCGCCCCACTTCAACAACGGCTGTTGCTCTCCCGAATTTTTCTCTCTGATTGGACCGGAGGATTTTGGAAAAAAAACCAAACCGAATCGATTCCAATAAAATAAAATAAAATAATAGTCAGCGAGATTCGTCGAGTCTTTCTTCCAGCGTGTCTCCGATGGCGATTGGCCGGTGTCGTCTCCACCACCGACGGCTGCTCATCTCCGACCCGGCCGCTGTCATGCCAATTCATTGGCTCTCCACATCATTTATTGCGTCTTCCTCCACACATCTGGAGCCATGGCGCCTGTCGATCCCTTGTTGATTCGTCACAAGCATAGCTACGTACGTCAAGCTACCAAAATCATAGGGCTGTAAATGAACCAAACATACGTGAACAAGCTTGGTATTTAGCTTAATAAGAGTTTATTTATATTTGTTCAATATACACAAGATCAATTACATAAACAAACTTAAACAGCTCGTTAAACTAAACAAACAAGTTTGAATACATATGTGTTCAACTCGTTAATGTTCATGAACAACGTTCGTGAACCATGTTTATTAATAAAATTTTTATCAACATACTAAATACACAAAAAATAAAATAAATAAATAAATAAGTTTGAATTATCAAGTTCAATAACCAATTAAACAAATAAAAATTTCAAATAATCAAACAAGCTTGAATTGAAAGCTCGATAATATCTAAACGAACCAAGTTCAAACTAAGCTCGAACTAAGCACAAGTCAAGCTTGAATTGAGAGCTCGATAACATCTAAATAAACTAAACTCAAGCCAAGCTTCAAACAAGCTCAAACTCATAAAAAATTAACCATTTTTAAGGTCGGCTTAAACAATCATTTCAAAAGCTTAGTTCATTTTAAGGTCGACTCGACTTGGCTCGGTTACCTTATCAAACAAACTTAAACACCCCAAAACTCAGTTTGGCTCGACTTGTTTACAACCCTTTTAATCAGATATCATGCCAAGGGCATAGAAACAACATCGGGGTTCATTCATGATGGTAAAAAGTGATTTTACTTTCAGCATTTCTATCAATCCATCATAGGGCCAACGAGGTAATAAAGGTTACTAGCCAAAACAGTGACTAGTATATAAGGGAGGACAGACACCTGACTAGCACCCCAACAGTGAGTGACTGGTGCCTAAGACACTTAATCCGGCATCATGCCAAGGGCATAGAGACAGCATCGGGGTCGGGGTCCATTCAGATACTAAAGGGGGTGAAGATCGATGATCTGGTCCCAGACGTTAATTATATTTCTCGAGTTCGAAAACTGGTGGAATGAACAAGACTGAGCTAGCGAGCTCGATCGATCGATCGATCGTCGCATCTTTCCCGATACCACGGGCCCATGAGAAGGGCAGAGGAGCTTTGCGAGCAGCAGTGGCGGTCCCCGACAGTAAGATTCGACTTACAAAGGTTAATATCTTTAATTTATTTGTTTTTAGAAAGTAAAATTCAAGGGATCACAACATTATTATATTAATTGGATATATAGCTAGGGTACTGATAGGGAGGTATATTAGAGAGAGATAGCCCGATGTGTCTGCAGCAGAGCAGAAGCAATATTGGAAAGATGGATAGATCCTATCTCTGCGAATCATGATGTTAATTATTCTATTGTTAGTGGTGGGTTTTCGTTGGATTGTTAGGTTTGCCATTTGATCCATCATTTTTTTTTTACTATATGATCGATAGAATATGTTATGCATCATATGAACTTGATTGCAGAGGAGATCTACATGTGAAAAGAGTACCTTTCTTTGCTTTCTTCTATTAGAAAATTCAAAGTGATAGTGTT
>JBAMIE010000068.1:17604-27748 GCA_037177295.1 Kaempferia parviflora
AAAAGAAGTTGGTCATAATTTTATAAAAATTCTATATATATTTTACCATCCCCCATTGTCTGGATTGACTTGCAGTAGTGTTAGTCTTCCTTCATTTGAAAGTGTCGTTTTATTTTATTGAAATTGTCCAATTATTTCTTATTCTGCGTATAACTACCTCTGATGGTGCTCTCTTAAATAATTAGATTATCGTCATTTTTTCCTTTGTTTCTACAAATTGATTGGAACAAAGAAATTGTCTAAAACATGATCGGAGAGTGTCAGTTTAAACAACTGCTCTTATAAATAGAAGTCAATTACATAAGAATCGTGGCAATCCAATTCTTAGGCTCAAACACTTATATAGATGTGACTCGCACCATGGATCTTCATCAATGTAGTTCTGAATGATATAAAGTTTGATAGGAATGTTTTCAAAAAATAACTTTTACAATAATAAAATATCTCTTTTAGATAATATTTAATTCGTTCCATTTTACAATTAAGAAAATCTCGTAAGATTTGAAGACTTCTTATTAGTCATGAATGTGAATGATCAACTTGTTCTAGCTAATTGCCCACTGTATTGTACAATAAGCGTGAACCAAAGCCTTCCCGTTTATCTCCATTGCTCTTAATTCTTGTTTGTCATTTTACACATTTATTCCAAATTTCCAGATGTCAGTTAAATTGAAAAGGTTGTTTCCTTTCTTCAAAATGAGATTTTTTTCCTTTTTAAAATAATTTCTCTTGCATTTTCTCATTAATACTCTTTCTCTTATTATTGATCAAAACTTAAATATGACTGGATTGGACATCTCCAAAATTAGTATCAAAAGAAGAAAAAAAATTGGAGTCTCATACCTTCATTGGAATCTTCATATACAATAAACTCTTGCTATAAGGCAATTTATTTATTGAATACAAGAGTTATAAGGAAACAATAATCATGATAATCCAGTCCTTAGCTCACTTAAAACATATATTCTTCAATCTTAAATATACAAATCAAAGATTATAACATGTATTGTCTATTATTGCAACAACATCAATAATAACAATTAAACTTTTATTCCACAAAATATAGTTAATTATGTATATAAATCCTCATACAATATTAAGTTCGATTCTCTAGTGTATTCATCTATATTTAAATGAATATTATTTTATCATTACTATACTAATATGTGATTGCCTCCTATCAATTACTGTAGTTTAGGGCTACAAGCGAGTCAAGCCGCTCGTGAGCTACTCGGTCAAAGCTCAACTTGAGCTTGATTTTGACCGAGCTCGAGCCGGCTCGTTTAATAATCACCCTTTCTCAGGAACTGATGAGATAGAACCAGAATAATGTTAATTACTTCTTAACATCACCTTTCTCAGGAACAATAATCATGATAATCCAGTTCTTAGCTCATTTGAAACTTATATTCTTCAATCTTAAATATACAAATCAAAATATGAAATATGCGCACATGGATTCCCATGTATTGCCTATTACTGCAACAATAATAATAATAATCAAACCTTTATTAAGTTTGATTTCTTATTATATCCGCATCTATTTATCGATGCTAACCAAGTTTTTTTTATCTTCCTCTTCCTCTACTAATTCGGGATTATCTATTACTGCAGCTCATAAGACAATATGCTTTACCCCATAAAATAGAATATTCCCTGTCGTGGATCATCAACGAGCAGAAACTTGAGATATCGAAACAGTTGCATGCGAAGTAGAAGATAAACTGGTAGCTGAGGGTGTATCTCCTTGAACTCTACTTGTAGCTGAGGGTGTATCTCCATGAACTCTACTTGCGGCATCTATGAAGGTTGGTCTTGTGAGCTCAAATGTATTATCAGTTTGCCCGAGCAGCATAACAACAATCTCAGACATGGTCGGCCTCGAAGAAGCAGCAGACTGTGTGCAGAGAAGAGCTATTTTAATGATCCTTTTCACTTCCTCTGGAGAAAATTCACTAGGATCTAAGGTTTCGTCCACCAGCTCAATCAACTGGTCGCGTTCATATAGTTTCCAAACCTGTCTCGGAAAAGGAAGACAGAGAATCAAAATACAGGATCGTATAAATGAACATAGAATGTATAATATAATATCTTGCCATCTAACTGATATTGTAAGTCATAAGAACAGCAACTGTTTGGCGTAAGATTCCAGTTCGATTGTGTTTCTGTTTTATTTGTTATCAAAAAGTTCATACTTGAGATTACATCAGGTTAATTGTGATTACCCATTCAAGGAGATACTGAGCGTCGGGCTCGAGTTTTATGTCATTGCTTTTCCGGCCACTTATTATTTCGAGAACAACAACTCCGAAGCTGTATGTATCAACCTTTTCCGAAAGTTGCCCCTGAATTGCATACTCAGGTGCTGTATATCCCCTACATGATACAGTATTTGAGAATTTGAAACGAGTAATTACAAATATTGTGGAATGACTGCATGGGAATTGAACTCTGCAAAGACTTACAAAGTGCCAGCAAACCTAGTGCTGAGATGACTCTTGTCCTCTGGCAGAAGGCGCGCTAGGCCAAAATCTGCAATTCTTGGCTGGAAATCATCATCGAGCAGAACGTTGCTACATTTTATATCACGATGTATGATACAAACATGGAATTCCTGATGTAAGTAAGAAAGACCACGAGCCATGCCGACAATTATGGAGAATCTCTGTTTCCAGTTGAGGAATCCACGTCTGTCACCTGTAAATGATTTCAACAAGACACAAACCGAAGAAACTCAGACTTATATCAATTTCTCCAAGGATGGATGCAACTGCCAACTTTCAGGTATTTGATCACATATGAAAGTGAACTCAGATAAGTGAACAGAAGAAACCTTTCTTTAGGGGAACAGAGAGGGAAAAAAAACCTACTTGCTGATGAAGACATAATTTAAACTGAACTCCTTGTGCAATAAAGGAAGGTCCTTACCAAATGAGCTAGTTAGCTCAATCAAAGAAAAATTATGATGATTTTTTAAAGAAAAAATTAGTTAAGATTCTTTTACTCAAAGCAATTTGACATTGACAATAAACAATTAACCATAAGAACTAAATGGTATTCTGTTACATTAAACTCAGATATAATTGAACGTTGTATTTGAAAATAAAGTTCCTGAAGTTTCTACCCTTTCTCTATGCTAAAGATTAATTTAATTTTACTGAAAACCTGAATCCTTTTTACTTGAATCACTAATCAAAGAGTTAAATTGACAACTTTTACTCATGTTAAAGTAACACAAGGGGTTGGTCGATGATACTTATTTTGCACCTTTTGGTCCCTTCTATGCAACAATTGTGTGCATTGAAGCACTACCTATTACCTGGTTTTTGCTTTTGGCAACAATTAACTACGCCAACGTCCCAAGACAAGCAAAACAATGTTTTCAAGGAAGAAATTTGATGCATCTTCTAGTCTATTTTTGCCTAACTTCTTTCTAATGTTGTCTCACAATCAGCATGATTATTGCATAGCAAATTGGTTAAGGAAGACCGTCATATGTCAAAAAGTTAGAAACCTACTAAGCACAAGATATTACAAAGACCGCCAATGAGTGAGGCATATATTGATTGGATGTGTGTTTCAGTGATTCTTATTTATCAAAACAGTAGCAATAAACAAAAGTGAGAAACCACAAATTAACTTTAATGATCTTGTGCGCCTATTGGCTAATAGAAAGCACAAAGCAAATGAAAACCCTCTAAAATTTAATTGTACACATCAACAGTATCCATTTAATAATGAAGCAGGCATTCAAAGTAAGACGCAAGCTGTTTGTATGTTGAAATTAAGAAATTACCAAATATGAATTTGTCAAGGCTGCTATTTGCCATGTACTCATAGACAAGAAGAAAATCTTTGCCTTTGCTAGAACATCCAAGCAGACGAATTAAATTTCTGTGGTGAACATTGCTAATGAGCTTCACTTCGGTCTGAAAATCTGCTCTTGCCCTACTAATTTGAGCAATTGCTAGTTTCTTTACAGCAACTGTTTTCCTATTTTTCAGTATACCCTGTGAAAATTAGGACTGTCAGCATATCTTAACTGACTATTTTAGCATAGGGCAATTATGTATATCAACTATGCCATCACAATTATTGACAACAGAAGGAAAACCTTAAAACTTTACCCAAGTTTCCAGATCTGGTACATGATTCATCAGAAACAGAATATTTTAAACACTTAAAGGGTCTCACCTTGTACACATCACCAAAACCTCCTCCTCCTAATTTATTGTCTTTACTGAAATTATTTGTAGCTTTTAAAAGATCCTTGTAATGGAAAGTTAATGGACCTCGTAACTCAGTTGCCCCTAATATATCGCCTGCACAAAGATAACCTCATGAGAAATTACTTGGATACGAAGCATAAAATGTAAAGCGTGGTTCATTTTGCAAAAGAAAAAGACTAGAACTTCACACAAGTGAAAATCATTAGCATGAAGAGAAATAGAAGACTAACATGACAGGCTAATATCCTTTCTATTTTTATTAAGATCAGATGAATCATAATTGATTTTAGGTGAGCAGAGAATAGATTGGATTCACGAACCTTTTCGACCTTGTTGATCTCTGGGTCTCCTCATCCACAGAAGTGTCACAAACACTAGAAGAAGCAACAGGCCGGCGACTCCTCCAGCGACTCCCCAAATGATGGCCCTTCGCTTGCTCGATCTCCCTGTTCCAGAACCAAATCCATAGCTTAAGTAGTACCATAATTACACACAAAAACGCATTTTTATTTGGAAGAGAGTAAGAAAATAGAAGGAAAAAAGAAGCCCAAGCTGAAGCCATAACTACGACTTGGCTCACCTGAATTCAAGAAACGGGATAAATCCATGGTTTGGTTGGCGGGGAAGAAGGACTCGTTGGAGTATCTCATGAAGCAGCCGCTGTCCAGCGCCCGACCTTGAGCCACCGGAAGGCACAACTCTGCATTATTCGCCGCAATCGTCAGGCACTGCGCGCACACCGGCACGCTGACCGTTTCCACGCACTGCGCTATCGCGAACACCCCGTCCCTCTCCGCCGCCGCGAAGAGCTCCGACGTCCTCGGCGTGGCAGTGCTCAAATCCTCCAACAGCGGCCGAACCGCTGCGGCGAACCCGCTCGTCGAGTTGCCTCTACCGCAGTTGTTGGTGTCCCCCTGGGCCGTGCCCTGGTCGAAGAAGGGGGCGCTCTCGTAGCGGAGGAAGCACCCGTCGTAGATGACGCGGGCGCCAGTGGCGGGGCCGCAATGGAGGCGGATACGGGCCTCGGCGGCGGACAAGCAAGTGAGGCAGTCGGCGGTGGAGAGGTAGCCGCGGCACTGGAAGAGCGCGAAGAATAGCGGGTTGTTGCTCTGCACGGTCGCGAAGCGACCGGCGGAGCTGCCGGGAGCGGCAGAGGAGATGTTGGAGCGGAGGTCGGCGAAGGTGCGGTTGAGAGTGACGGCGAAGGCGGTGGTGTTGGTCACGTTGTATAAGCTGCAGGCGTTGAGGATGAGGTTGGTCTGAGGGTCAGCGGCGGTGCTCCGACTCCAGAGTAGAAGAAGCGCCACGAACGCGAGCGCCGAAGCGAAGTAGCAGACCCGCATGGTGCCGTTCACCGGATGTGAGCTTCAGTGAGTTAACTAGTCCAGCACGGGATAGATTTAAATAGAACTCAAGTCAAGGAAATTTGGCACGACCCACTTAAAATTAATTTGAAAGTCGTAACGTGTCCTACGGGGCGGTCCGGTGCGAATTGGCACAACCCATTTAAAATTCATTTGAAAGTCATAACGATGACGTGTCCTCAGATGATCCGGTGCAATGATTAGGAGAGATTGTCATATAAGATTTTCATATTGAAATTTAATGCGTTCAAAGTTCAAACATATACCTTTCTGTATCAGTTGAAAGTCGTAATATCTTTCTTTTTTAAATAAACTAAACATTTATAAATAAATTTAATATATAATTCGATAAAATTTTATTCACTTTTTTTAAATAAATTTAAATTGAACAACTATTTCAGCAATTTGATTATTTTAAACTCGATTTAATTTGGCTCGAAAATAACATAAAACTTAACTAATCCTATGATAGTTGATAGAGAAAGTAATGGCCGGCGTAATATTAATTTCATGTATTAGAGTTTTGGGTTGGTAAAATATAATAGATTATAAATTGGATCCTATTAAGCATGGATTGTTCAATGAATTCCAATAAGGATTCAGTGAACTTTGACAAAATTTTGATAATAACAAGGGTTTAATGGAAGGATCCATAATCAACTGTTCACACTTTCAAGCCATTTCTATATTTATTATAATAAAAAGTGGTTATATATGCTTATTTTATATGTCCCTAATAGTCCATCTACGTGAAAGAGAGTAAATTATAAAATTAAATTTATAGTCGACTACCAAGTTAATTAGTTGACGGAAGAGATCATTAACGGCGATAACTGATTAAGGAAAAATATATATCTTATTTTTTTATGTGAATTAATACGTACATCATTCTATGCGATCTAACATAATTTTTAAGATTTTATTTTTAAAATCTATTATAAATTTTAAAACTTATTGTTTAATAAAAACAGATATATTTGGTGCTAAAATATAGCATCAATTAGCTATCTACACGGTTGTCATGTAGCATATCTTGTTTGTCCCCTCAGGTTGGTGTGATTGTTAAGATATGAGAGTTTATCACATGAAGTCTAGAGGTCGAATCTCGGTGCGCCCGAGCATATACCTCCCCAATGTCTTGACCATTTACATTTATGATTAGTAGCCACCCCTGATTTACCTCCTCCGTGTTGGTCCTAGAACGGATTAACAGGGGCGTTGAGGACGAATGTATTCACCTTTTGTCACATGTAGCCTGTCTTGTTTAACACTTTTATCATCTCAACATATTTCATACTAAAGTTTTTGAATAATATATATGTACTTAGTTTGTGTTAAATTTCTCAATTTATAAATTTTATCAAACTTGGTATAATTAATACGCATTCTATCAAATTTAGCTTGATTAATAATTTTATTTTTTATCAAATCTACAATATATCCTAGGTTATGTGAGGTACATCCGTGTAGCTAGGTAAAGAAAACGAACAATTATTCTTAGATTTGTATGTTGTTTGATCTCTTGGCATCTTCATTCTAATTTAGAATTTTACTTAACTAAAACTTCTAGTTATGGCTTGTTGGCTACCTCTACTTATTAAAACTTTATATACAAATCAAATAATCTATGACAAAGGTTCCCTACAGTGTTAAGGATGCTACTGGACCTGACCCGAGCTTGTTCGAATCAAACCTAGCTCGGACTCGTAATCAGATCAACGAGCTATTTGCCTGGACTCAAGAGGACTTATTTGTTGAAATTCTATGATAATATAATACATTGTTGTATTGTCTACTACGGAGTCGGTGTACATGACAGCAGCTGAAGCAGCGAAGAAAATATTATAACTTATAGGGTTGGTCAGAAAACTAGGCGTTTAGCAAGGTGGAATCGAGTTGTTATGTGATAGTTAGAGTGCTATCTATTTGGTCAAAAAGCATGTGTATCATGCAGGACCAAGCACATTACTATGAAGTTTCATAAAATCAAATAGTTGATTGCTTCCGGAGAAATTCAACTTGAAAAGTTTCACATTGCAGACAATGCTGCAGGCATGTTGACGAAGCCAGTGACGACAGAAAAGTTCAAGCATTGCTAAAACTTAATCCATGTCTCTAGATGCTAAGGAAGAAAGTCTATACCCATAGATCTAGGTGGAGTTTTGCTCAAATACTTATATTCTTCTAATGAGTGAATATTCGTCAAGGTGGAGATTATTGACAAATGGTTTCTATCTGAGTGAAGGGCAATATGAGGGGCATCACGGAAGAAAAATCTGTTACAATTTTTTGTAACAAATTCTATTATGATTTTTCAAGTCTGTTTTGTCATGCTAAAGTTTGAGCACTATTTATATGGATCATTGTAAATCTATTAAAAGATTATAAGAATCATGAGGATTCTTTTGTATAAGGAGAATTCTAATAAAACTTCAACTGTTTTGTAGAGTAGGCACGCTACTAGACCATGATAACTCTTCTTCTCCTCCTCCTCCTTTTTCCTCGTATTTGCTCTTTCTTATGTGTCTTTGTTTCGTTGCTCCCTGTGATCTCTTTCTCTCTTCCTCTTCCTTTACGTTAGAGGTTGAGAGGTGTTGCCCCCCTCTTTATGCAAGCGTCTAGATTGATTTTAATAGTCTTAATCTATTTCATTTAATTAATATAGATTATCACATTTCATCTAGAAAAAAATAAGGGACTAGTCAAACTTAAAAAAAAAACCATTCTTTTATATAAAAAAAATTATATCTTACCTTTTTAATAATCTAAAATAATTTTTTACATACTCTAGATTGATTTTGAGTACTCCTAATTTTTATTCATTTAAAACTATCGATGTATTTTATTCAATTGTCAAAATATGTTTTGTATTCTTCTAGTATTATTTTAATCAACTATTTTTTTTATGGTACTCTTGCAAATAATTACAAAAGAAATGGATCATATTTCTACAAAAATTCTACATCTTATCATTTTAGATGATCTCAGTTTGACTGAGTCATTGTTTAAATCGACTTGACTATTCTTAGTCAACTCCATTTAATCTACACTCTTTAAATTGATTTATCATTATCTATATTTATTTGAATATTATTAATCTACTTCATTTAATTAATATAAATAATCACATTTAATCAAGAAAAAAAAATAAGGGACTAGTCAAACATAAAAAATTCATAATTCCATAAAAAAAATTATATCTTACTATTTTACATAATCTAAATTAACTTTTTACATAGTCTAGATTGATTTTTTTTTGTAGTTATAGTTTTGTTCATTTAAAATTATTAATGTATTTTATTCAAATTGTCAAATTATGTTTTGTGTTCTTCTATATTATTTAAAATACTATTTTTCTGATGATACTCTTGCAAACAATTACCAAGTGGAAAATATTTCTACAAAACTTCTACATCTTATCACTTTAGATTGTCTAAGCTAAGTTGTCTTTAGTCATTATTTAAATCGACATGATTATTCTTCATCTATTCCATTTAGTCTACACACTTTAAATTGAGTTGTCATTGTCAAGATTATACACACACACGTAATCTAAAAAAAACGTTTTACATATTCTAGATTGACTCTGAGTACTCCAAGTTTTTGTTCGTTTAAAACTATAATGTATTTTATTCAAATTGTCAAATCATATTTTGTATCTATTCGAGTATTATTTTAATCAACTATTTTTCATGGTATTCTTGCAAATAATTACAAAAGAAATGAATCATATTTCTACAAAAATTTAACATCTTATCACTTTAAATGGTCTAAGTTGACTGAGTCATTATTTAAATCGACTTACTATTTTTCTTCTACTTCATTTGATCTACACACTTTAAATTGACTTGTAATTATCTAGATTGATTTGAATACTCTTAATCACCTTCATTTAATTAATATAAATAATCAAATTTGATCTAGAAATATAAGGAACTAGTCAAATTTTAAAATATATCATAATTCTATAAAAGAAAATTATATCTTACCTTTTTAATAATCTAAAATAACTTTTTTACATACTCTAGATTGATTTTGAGTACTCCTAATTTTTATTCATTTAAAACTATCGATGTATTTTATTCAACTTGTCAAATTATGTTTTGTATTCTTCTAGTATTATTTTACTCTTGCAAATAATTACAAAAGAAATGGATCATATTTCTACAAAAATTCTACATCTTATCACTTTAGATGGTCTAATTAAGTTGACTGACTCATTGTTTAAATTGACTTGAGTTTTGTTAATCTACTCCATTTAATCTCTACACTCTTTAATTTAATTTGTCATTGTCTAGATTGACTTTAATAACCTTAATCTATTTCATTTAATCAATATAGATGATCACATTTCATGTAGAAAAATAAGGGACTAGTCAAACATAAAAAAAAAGAAATCATAATTCTATAAATTGATCTTACTATTTTACATAATCTAAAAAAATTACATACTCTAGATTGATTTTGGGTACTTCTAGTTTTTGTTCACTTAAAACTAATTGTCAAATTATGTTTTGTATTCTTATATATTATTTTAAGCAACTATTTTTT
>JBAMIE010000068.1:32789-49529 GCA_037177295.1 Kaempferia parviflora
GATTAAAAATTTTAAAATAAAAAAATCTATTAATTATATTATTTTTACGACTCTATCTAATTTAATTAAGATCGTCTAATTTGTAAATATCTGACACCCACATTCGAATATGAAACACAATTTTACAGAACTTTTCATTCAAGAAAGTTTAATGGTTCGATTCGACGGTTGTGATGCAGCCACACATTTAAGTTGATTGAAATCCAACACATACTCCAACGTGGCAATGTCTTCGAGTGTCAAACTATTCGGAAACAGTCAAGATGTTGTCAGAGTCAACTTCCTGACTTTGACCAAAATCCTTAATTGTATATTACTTTTTATTTTTTTAACTCCAACAAATCGAATAAGCAACGAATTATACGTGTTATATTTCATTCAAAAGTTTACGTTATTATTATATTAAAAACTAAAAAAATAGAGAAAATATTTTATACGAGGTAAAATAATATTATAAATATCTATCAACCGTAATATTTTATTGGATGAATAAAAGGCACATGTCAAAATAGTATTCTCTCACGATCGCACGTGCACGGCTCTTTTTACATGGATATTCTTAGAGGGCAAAATAAGTACCCTGTCGGCTTATTTCAATCGTCCGATGGCACATCCTTATGGAGTGAACGGCTGCGATCTTTCGAACTGGGGTTTGACTTCTGGTCAATGTGTACGCTTCCATCTAAACTGGTACGGCTAGATTTTGTCGTCGAATCTTCTTTCATCAAATTTCATTTTATTTCTCTATCTGCGTTGAGGAAATTTGTGAATATTTTAGTCAATACAGATCCTGTCTTAAATTGGATGATTTATACTAAGTCGTATAATACTGATGTGGCTCTATGTTGATTGGATGAAGACTCGGTAAATGAGCCTTATTTCACGGTTTAGTCGCTGCACGTATTGACACACGACTCTAGTACTCTGACGTTCAAGTCAGTGGAAAGCTCTTAAGAAAGGAGTGTACCTACGTCAGAAACCAAGTACCTCTATTTATAATAGGAGTTCCATCTCTTGGCACGTATATCGATGCGTTACATGCCAAGGGTAAGCCACCACTAACACTCTGACATCTTATCTAATTTGGACATGTCATTTCTATACTTGGTGTTAAGGTTGGGAGCTTCGACTGTACTTCCAGTACAGTGTACCTTCTTTGTCGTCTGACATTTTAACAATCGGTTCACTGTACATCAAAGGAGTAGATGGAGTGGGGAGTGTCTCCCATGAGAAACGTCTGACTGGACGGGACATCAGAATGCTCAACCGACTCCTTGAGGGTGTATATGACTCTGTCAACCAGATTACACCCTTGATCAAATACCTTTGTCATTTCTTCGTCGCATAAATTATCAGTAAGTTAATTAAAACAGGTTCAAATGTTTGTAACAGTTGATGCCGATCAATATTTTTATTTTTATATATTTATATATATATAAAAGAAGGATCTTATCCATTTAGGGTAGAGCTGCGAGAGTGACATGAAAGGAACACGTACATCGAACACCTTGCTGCTTTGCTTATTAATCTCGTCTCGTTATCTATTTCGATGTGAATGCCGTGTTCGTTGTCAAGTTGCAGAGATCCTCCGATTGGATTGCTCCGCACGGAATTTTGAAATTAAACTAATTAAATTGTCGATGTATCTGCTAGCTCCGATGGATTGAACCGATGGGAACAGATTAAATTTGTTTCTTCCTTTTCATCCTTGCTTAACATAAACAAAGATGATATTGATTTAATTAAAGAATGATATTTTTTTCATATTCACTTCGTACAGATGAAGCAATCACTCCTTGTGCACAGCGATAGCATTTATTATATTACTCCTCTAGATGTCGATTGACCCAGATAATTAGTCGAGCCCGGTTCGATTTCGTGGACCACATCTCGGTTCGAAGACCGATTCATATTCTGCAAATTGAGCTAAGTCCACAGTTGCGTGACCGAGTCCTATTCTATTCTCCATAGTGAGTGAGTGAGCCAAGTCGTGACGAAGATCCGGTCCCACTAATTTCTCATACCATTTTTTTTAAAAAATCATTTTATTCCTTTAAATACACCCCGCATAAAGATGCCTTCTCTGCGTCGAGTTCGTTCGTGCAATCGTGCCTTTCCGTTTTCTCTTAATCTGCACTTTACCAATTTGAGTATGAACTCACTTCTCGGCGGTAGCTCCGGCGGCGATGCGGTCCTCGATCTCATCCGTGATCACCTCCTCGCCGACCACCCTCAGGCGCCTTCCTTCCGCTTCCCCTCGCCGGCCGCCCCTACGATCAGCTTCGCCGCTCCCGATCCGACGCTTTCGACCTCAGATCCATGGTCCTCCCTCAGCGTCGCCGCACCCCCCTCCCGAACCATCGACCGGGCTTCCTATGCAGAGGAGGATCTTGCTCCCTCCGGCCGGCGGTACCGCGGCGTCCGCCTTCGCCCGTGGGGAAAGTTCGCTGCGGAGATCCGCGACCCTAGTCGCCGTGGCTCTCGCGTCTGGCTGGGGACCTTCGACACCGCCGTGGACGCCGCCCGAGCCTACGACCGCGCCGCCTTCCAGATGCGCGGCCGCAAGGCCATCCTCAACTTCCCCAACGAGATCGGCTGCTCCGCCGGACAATCGGCCGATCCCCTCCCTCCCGCACCGCCTCCGTCTCCGGCATCGGCGGCGAAAAGGAAAAGATCGATGGAGACAGAGGAATCGAGGAAGGTGAAGAAGGAGGAGCGAGCGGCGCATGCGGAGGCGGTCGAGGACCTCCTCCTCGTCCGACCCTTGTCGCCTTCGAGCTGGAGCAGCGTGTGGGATGTGGAGGAGGAGAGCAACGGCGGGCTGTTCGCCGTGCCGCCGATGTCGCCGCGGTTCTTCGCCCAATTGGTAGTGAACTGTTGAGAGTTGAAAAAACAAATTTAATTAACCGTTAAATAGTAAATTGGTAATTCCAGTCGACAACAAAAATAAATTAGTTGTAATAAATTAGCGACTTGAATGTGTGTACTTGTCTTGTTCAACGCCCATGTGGCTACAGCAGCCTGATCGCAATCGAATTGAATGAGTTCCAGACCAACTGTTCGATTGGTTAAATTTAATGTACAAGTCTGGTTGACTCAATCAACTTGAATGTTTAAGCCAACATAGATTAGTCAATGAAATCGCTGTTTATATTTTTAAAGCTTATTTAAGACAATAATCATGCTAAATCAATTTAAATTGGGCAAAAGTCAAGGTGTTTTTTTTTAATCATTTAGGGACGTATCATTTTAATTTTTTTTATTAAAAAAATAGTCCTACAATAGTATATAATTACTCAATTACCCTATCTAATAGGGTTGTCATATTGTTTATTAATTACGAAATTGTAACTGGTATAATGTGAAAGTATAACTGCTATAAACTGGTTGAAATGATTAGATAATTTTTAAATTTAATTGATTAGTCAATGAATTTTATATTATAATTTTATTTATTTATTTATTTTTAAAAATCTCGACAGGGCATTTAGATATGCTGGCCTTTTCAAATTCTCATAATGAAGTATGACAATGATGGGATAAAAGATTGAAACCAACAAGCAGAGAGGAAGATGTGGGACATTATCTCTTCTAGAAGAATTTTTTCCTTCAGAAAAATTAAAATACAAGATTTAACAAAAACACGACTTTATTTATAAATATATCAATAAGAATTTTTCAAACCGGTAACATCCAAGGGTATACTCGTGGACAGTGATTTGTATTAATGATTAGTAGTCATTAGTGATTTATTTTCTTCATGTTTATCCTTAAACAGATCGACAGGGATACTGAAAATGAGTATATACATCTTTTGCCACGTGGACAGTGGACAGACAGATCTCTATATATATTAATTCATGATGCCATGCCAAATAACTACGTGCTGTGTCACCTAGTTACGCTGTTGTTTTTGCCCCCTATATCTACGTGCTGTGTTATTTCGCTAGTACTTTCTAATTTATCTAGCAATCAGTAAAAATTTTTATAGAATTAAATCGACAACAAACTCGACGTTATCAAGCCGTTAATCATTTTTTTAGTTACTCCGTGTTGTTTAATACAGAAATACATACTGCCCAAGACGCTGCTTGATTGTCGTTGTCTCTAGAGGCCTACCGAGTGATCGCGGCGCTACTACGGCGGGCATGGGGTTCGGTCGTGATGGCGAGCTCTGGACCCACCACGAGAAGCGCTGCTTCCACCTTCTCCAGCGAATCCCTTCCCTTCCCGCCTCCGCCCTCCTCCAAATACACGCTTCCCTCCTCCGCCGCGGCACCATCCATGCCAACCTCTCCCTCCTGACCCGTCTCATCACCGCCTTCTCCGACCTCGCCGTCCTCGCCTCCCCCCTCGCCTCCGAGTCCCTCCTCCGCCACGCTCGCCGCCTCTTCGACGCCTGCCCCGAACACGACGCTTTCATCTGCAGCTCCTTCCTCCGCGCCCTTTCCCGCAACCGCGGGTTCCGGGAGTCTATCGCCCTCTACAGAGACCTCCTCACCGCGCCGCCCTCGCACTTCCCGGACGATCACACCTTCCCCTTCCTCCTCAAAGCCTGCGCCTCGCTTCCAGGCGACCCTTCGGAGCACGGAGAAGGCACCCAGATCCACACCCACGTCGTCAAGATGGGATTTGGCGGTCACGCCTTCGCGTCCACCGCCTTGGTCGACATGTACGCGAAGCACGGCGACATGGCGTCCGCGCGGAAAGTGTTCGATGGCATGCCTCAGAAGAGTCTCCCGTCGTGGACTTCGATGACGGTCGGCTACGCGAGAAGTGGCGACGTGGGCGCCGCTATTGACTTGTTTCAGCTGATGCCGGATAAGGACACGGCCGCCGTCAACGCGATGATCGATGTTTTCGTCAAGCGAGGTGACATGGTTTCTGCAAGAAGGCTGTTCGACGAAACGCCTGAGAGAAATGTGATCTCATGGACGAACTTGATCTGTGGATACTGCAAGCTCGGCGACATGGAGGCTGCCAGTGCGTTGTTCGACGAAATGCCGGAGAGGAACCTCCACTCTTGGAACACGATGATTGGAGGTTATTGTCAGAATCGGCAGCCGCACCGCTCACTGAAATTATTCCGAGAGCTGCAGAGCGGTTGCTGCCCTGCGCAGCCTGATACAGTAACCCTCGTCAGTGTCCTCCCTGCCGTTGCTGATTTGGGCGCCATTGATCTTGGCAGGTGGATCCACAACTATGCTCGAAGGAACGGGCTAGACCGAGCGATCACCGTTTCTACTGCATTGATCGACATGTACGCGAAATGCGGGGATATCAGCGAGGCACGTAGAGTGTTCGATCAAATGCCAAGAACTGAGCCGCCCGCCTGGAACTCCATGATCTACGGTCTCGCTCTCAACGGCCGAGCAACCGACGCACTCAACATGTTTGATGAAATGCGTAGGCGTGGCGTCCGCCCGAATGAGGTCACAGCAATGGGCGTGTTGTCCGCTTGCAACCACGGTGGGCTCGTGGACGAAGCCAAGAAGTGGTTCGACGAGATGGAGGCACTTCATATCGAACGGAGGATCGATCACTATGGTTGCATGGTAGACCTGTTGGGGAGGAGTGGGTTGCTTGAGGAAGCGGAGAAGTTGATGTCCGAAATGCCATGTCGTCCAAACGGGATCATACTGAGCTCATTGCTGAATGCTTGTGTGATCCATGGGGACGTCGAGAGGGCCGAGCGAGCTCTGAGGAAGGCGAACGAGGTCGAACCATGGAACACGAGCAACTACGTGATGATGAGGAATTTGTATGCGAGATTGAAGAGGTGGAAGGATGTGGAAAGGATCAAGGAAGAATTGAGGAGATTCGGGGGGAAAAGAGAGGCTGGTTGTAGTGTGATTGAGGTTGCCAATTGTGTTCGGGAGTTTGTTTCAGGTGATCAGTTCCACCCTGAGTGGAAGAACATATACAGTGTGCTCCGGGAGCTGCTGCAAAATGAAGGCCAAGAAGAAGAAGATCGGGAGCTTGAACTCGATGTTCTGGAGCCAGGCCAATCCACATCTTTTGCTGTGCGTTGAGGCAACAATTCATTGATTTTTATTTATTTTTATTTTATAATCTAGATATTGCATTTTTCGAACGGACTAGTCGGGATTGGTTTTGTCTTGAGAAAATTTTAATCGACCATAAACATAGATTAACATTTGCTTATGATTTTTTTATTTAATACATTGACATGTTACAGGAAGCTTGTAGATAATGTTCAATTTAGTAAAATTGTCCTGGGATAATGGTGCAAGCAGATGTTTTTTCAATTTTCATGTAGTTAAGAATTTAGTTTCAGTTTTGTTGAATTAATGGATAATTTTTTTTTTTAATAAATAGTGTAGGTTGGTTTGGTCGGTTAGATGGAAGTTGATAATTCTGTAATTACAAAAATTATCTCGAGCTAATTCTAAGTAGGATTCACGTTAGTAAAATAAAAGAAAAGTACAACATAAAGAAAGAAGAGGTTAGAAATTACTTCGTTACAACTTAGATGATTATTAATCCAAGGCAGTAATAAGACTCACTAAGAATCTTCTTTGTTAAAGGCGAAGAAGTCTCTTATAGACACTTATGCTCAGAAAAAATTAGGAAATTGATTAAAAAGGTTATGTGGAAGTTGTTATTTGATTCCTAGCTCTATGAGCCTTTATATAGACTATGTAAAACTTATCTTGTAGGCTGAAGGTGCCTTCAAGGGGTCCAAGGCGCTTTCAAGGGGATAAAGTTTTATCCGCTCGTTCAGACGGTCGTTGACCAGCCTGAAGGCGCTTTCCCGCAATGCGCGACGGTGCCTTCATGTGCCTGAAGGCGCCTTCCGGTGCCTGAAAGCACCTTCCGGTACTTGAAGGTGTCTTCCGTGGCGTGGCTGTAGTGGCGTGCGCTGAGGCGCCTTCCAATCGCTTGGAGACGTCTTCTTCGAAGCTGGCAGCTCCAATATTTGCTCCGGTTAGCTCCGATTGCTTCCGGTTGTTTGGGTAATCTCGGATTTCCGAAATAGGCTCACCCGAACCCAGTTTCCGTCCTTCTCCTCGAGTAAGCTTCCTCCCAGCTTCTCGTCCCTCGGAAACACCGCACACGTCTTTCTCGTCCGTCGGTGTACTCTTCCATAGCTCCCACATCCCTCGGATGCGCCGAGCCCGTCGGTTTTCTCTCGCACCATCATTCTCATTCGCTGCGTCTTTTGCTCGACTTTTTGTGGTCCTAAGTTTTTGCATATTTAGACACAAGGTTAGAACATACAGAACCTAATCAAACTTAGTTGGTTACATCAAAATTATCTTGAGAACTAATAAATAGTTGATTTAAGAATGTAGACTGATAAATTATTAGTTTTCTCAATTACTACGATAGTCAATAAAAAAAATTAAATATAAAAAATAATTAATCAGTTATTTTTAGGATTAATTGATTGACGTAAATTGAATATACTATGTTTGGTCGACGTGTTAAGCATCATGACTGTTCTAATTTAGAAAATTTAATTATCTATAAATTAAATGGATAATCGGAAAATTCGAATCCCTCATGTAGGTGTCCACGTGTCAGCTTCGTGGTGACGGCATCGCTAAAAAGCTTGTTTCCTGTCGCGGCAAGACGCTGGAACCAGCTTAGACTCATCCTCTCCGCCTCTCCCTTCCGCTTTCCGCTCCAAAATTAAACAAAAGCTTCCACCTTGTCTTTCTGCTTCCCTTCCATCGGCGAAGGAGCGTGCAGCGGGGCACCTCCACAGCGCCACGCGATCCCGCTGGCCCGGTCTCCCGGTCTCCCGCCTCCGGTGGTGGCCCGGTGCGATCGTTGTTGACGGCAATGCGCATGAAGAATTAGGTCGCCCGGGCTCTTTCGCTCTTCTTTCGCCGAATCCGGTTTAATATGCCCTCAATCGTTGCGAAATCTTCTTGCCCGAAGACGGTCATCGATGGGGACGTCAATGGCAATGGTGGCGGCGGCAAGACGCATATCTACTTGAACATTTACGATATCTCGCCGGTGAATAACTATCTGTATTGTTTTGGGCTAGGGATCTTCCATTCTGGGATTGAAGGTGCGTCTTTTATGGCTTAATTTTGACACAATCCGTTACTATTTTCATTCCAACGAGGAACCAAAATTTGGCAATGTATTCATTCCTTCGTATAAACTTTGATTAATTTCCTTTTCATATCTGTTGCAAATTGCATATGCTATGGATTTAAATCAGTTGAATTTCATCAAATAATGATGCCTCAAGAATGTTGGAAAATATGCATCACAAACGCCCAGACCTTTTAGGTTCAGCAACTTCTTAGATTAAAACTAATTTGCTCTTCTTTTTTCTTATTGAGATAGTTCAACCACTATTAATTAATTCCATCAAATGTTGATTCTAGATGAATTTTGGTAAAATGCATCACAAAATCATAAATCTTTCTGGTCCAACAACTTCTTTGAATAATACTAATTTGCTCTTCCTTTTTCCTATTGAGATAGTTCAATCACTATAAATTTATTTTATCAAATAATGATGCCTGTTGAATATTGAAATAGTGTATCGAAGATTCACAAATCTTAGGCTCAAAAACTTGTTATAATGTTACTTTCTTATAATGTCACTAATCTAATTTATTTCTTGATGTGTATTATGAATTTGTCAAAATTAACGTGTGTGTATCTATGCCCCTGTTAATAATTGTTCTTAATCTTGTTGCTTATGTTGGTTAATTAAGAATCATTTTGCCAAACATTGTGGTGATTCCTTGATGACTGCTTATTTGATCTAAGAAAACCATGATTTCCTCTGATGAAATATGGTCCATCTTTATCTTGGCATTACGAAATACTTTGTAGCATTCTACTCACATGAGTTTAACAAAATTGACTTCTTATCCATTTCATAAACATTTTACCTGTTTATGAGACATCCCATATCTTTTCTTTAAATTACTTTTCTCACTTTTGATTTTCTTGAAAAAATTGAATTCCTTCAACCTGTAAGTAGTATATAACCCTTTACAATTTACATATCACCTTGATGGAAATTAATGCATAAAGGAGTATATTCTTAAGACAATAGGTGGATAAGGATTTCAGTAATGTCATCATCATCAATTTCAAGCCGACTTTTTTTTTCTTCCAACTATTCAGAACCGGCTACAGAGCACTTATGCCTTTATTTAGCTCTATGCAAATCTATATTACTAATACTGAATGATCATGGTAAATGTATTAATGTGGATGAGTAAAGTGCTACAGAAATTTGCAAGGTGAGAAATGAAGATGATTTATATATGATAATTTTCCATCAAATTTAAGTGCATATAGTATTTGTTCATTTTTTGTTAAGATGATGAATTCAATACCTGGTAAAATTCATTCTGCCTATTTTGCACTCATGGCTTTCTCTCCTATAGCTCCATAATTCTTTTCTTAATTTTTCTGTGAAGCTCATGGCACAGAATATGGATTCGGAGCTCATGAGTTTTCTATGAGTGGGGTGTTTGAAGTGGAGCCTAAAAGCTGTCCTGGATTTTCATTCAGACGAGCTGTATGGTTGGGCACTACTAATATGTCTCGCTCTGAATTTCACTTGTTTATGGAAGATCTTTCCGAGAAGTACTATGGTGACACCTACCATTTGATTGCCAAGAACTGCAACCATTTTACGAACGAAGTAAGCAGGCAACTAACAGGGAAACGGATTCCAGGTTGGGTGAATCGACTCGCTAAACTAGGTTAGTATCCTGATCCAAAAACAGATTATCTAGTCCAAAACATTGAAACATTAAATGATGTGGGGATTGGGAAGTTTTAGGATCATGTTGCAGCTGCATTCTCCCACAAACCATTCGGGCAGGTGCAGTGGGAGAGTTACCACCTCGACTATCTTCTTCCGGTGAGTCGGTAAACAATTTTTGCACAGTTTACCGTTTCTTTTGTTTCTCTGAAACTGAATTCATTTACTTTTGATCTTCAAAATTTTCTTTTGATATTTATATTTATATGTTTCAAAAAAACTATTTGCAGATGGGTCAGATATATTCGATTTGTCATCCTTAGATGAATTCGTGGAAGATTCATCACCTTTTAAAGAAACCAAGCAATGATTTTGTGCATTCAGATGACAAGCAAACCAAAAGAGAATTGATAGAAGCCAAGTGATTTGTTTTTAGCTTGTTTCCTGGTCTTCATATTAATTTGCAAAGAAAAAACAAACTGTTTGGTTGCTCTTGTTCATGGCTGATGTTTCAGAATTGAAAGTCTTCATCATCTGTGGCGAATGCAATATTTTGTAAATCTTCAGTCTACTTTCCAATACATTGCATTTGATTGTTAGTTCCATTCTCTTCATCCGTGCTAGTGAGAGGCATCTGAGATGAGTGTAATTATGTTTTACTATAATGAATGTAAGTGACAGGGCTTTGCATACAAAGAACAAACAAAAAAATAATTGATCAAAATTTTATGGATAAAAATAATTAGCAAATATTTATTCAAATTCTAGACACCCACAAACATTATTTTAAAGAAATGAGGATAAAATATCTGTAATTTTGTCCCATCATAAGCTGTTTGCTGTATTTATCGATACAGACATATACCAAGGGGCTTTCATCACAATGATTCTATCCGTTGATCAGAGAGTTTGCGATATGAAAATCGTCGATTTCGTTATCTATTTGTAGAACGAAACGTCGTGCATATTCTTTTGCCCACTTAAAAGTTGCCACGTATGAGCATTGTCCCACAGCTTTTTCGTAAGCAACCTTCGACCCGCCCACGACCAAGGAGACAAACACACCTCTTTCGCTTCCCTCTTTCTCCTTGCTCCTTCTGCATTAGGGTTTGCTACCTCTCACTCGATCCGCTCGCGCGATCTTGTTCTCGTTCGGCGATCGAGGAGATGGACGAGGGGAGCAATAGCACCGCTAGCTTCCCCAAGTCCCACGTTCGCGGCGGCGGCGGCGGCCTCTTCCCCATCGGTACGCCAGCCTTCTCTAGCTGCCAGTCGGCCTCCACTAGTGGCAGCGCCGGCTCGCCCTCCAGCAGGAGTGAAATAGTAGCAACGACTCCCGCCAGCGAGAATACCTTGGTCAGGCTGAACCACCTCGATATCCACGGGGACGACGAGGGGACGCCCGAAGGAGCCGTGAGGTGAGATGTTTGTTGGGTGTTTTCAGGTGAATTGTTTGTAACCGTTAACAATTTGCTAATCCATAAAAGCAATTTGCAGTGACAGAGAAGGAAAAACAATTTTGGTGCTAGTGGGTGTGAATAATTGGGCATGATGTGGTTCTGTTTTGTTGGGAACAAATGAGAATTTAGAAGAATGCATCATTAATGAAATTCCATATACGATTATTCTCCTGAATTTGTTCAAATGCCATAACTCCTGCCACCCACATTGCACAAATAAAAATTCTCCATTTACATAGTTACTGCTGAATATTTCTAATTGGAAAGTATATTGCTCTGTGTTTTTTTGTGAATCCGTATTCTATTTAATATTAGTAGATCAAAATTCATCATGCAGAGGAACTTTTATTGGGATTGACCAAGCGTGTATTTTGCAGTGGTAAAAAGAAAAAACGAAGTTCTCGGGCTGTCTCAGGTGATAAAAGTGGCAGGGGTCTTCGGCAATTCAGCATGAAAGGTAATTGTATACCTAGTGACAATGTTTATTTTTCTATGATCCACACATTCTACAAGATTCATGTTATCAAGAAAAGGCAGCAATCAGAAGTTTTGACCAGCTTAGCTGTAATGCTTTCTGTATTAGATGTTATGAAAATGTAAAGCAGTATGTTTTCACTGATACTGTTGGGTTTATTATTCCTTTTTTAAACATTATTCACACTTGTTCATTCTTTTTTTTTTTTTTTACCATGTCTATATGCTCAGTTTGTGAGAAAGTTGAAAGCAAGGGGCGAACTACATATAACGAGGTTAGCTTACCTTGGTGAATTACCTGTTCTGCTTCTGTTTGCAATATTAATAATATATTATTATTAAAATTTGCACTAATTGTCTTTCATTCCATCGTTTCCTCTTGAAGACACCAAACTATATAAATGTAACTATCAGTTAACAGATACTAG
Source organism: Kaempferia parviflora (assembly GCA_037177295.1). Lineage (NCBI taxonomy): Eukaryota > Viridiplantae > Streptophyta > Magnoliopsida > Zingiberales > Zingiberaceae > Kaempferia > Kaempferia parviflora. Next base: position 44,864 of record JBAMIE010000068.1, read on the forward strand.
TAATGCTGATCTCATATATTAAGTATTCTAGATTCCTTAGGAAAATGAGGGCTATAATGATTGGGGCTGGATTTTGGGCTCCATGGATCATGTTGTAAATTTCCCAACTGAACTTTTACTGCTCAAAGAATTTAGGTTTAGTTTTATCTGTTTGCCCAAGAAGGATGTCTGAAAACAATCCTTTGGTGCCATTTTTTGGGTACAGCAGGTTTGTGCAGTTTAGTTGTTCTCACTACTGCCTGTGTTGCCAACTCATATACTTTCACTGATCCTAGAATCTGATTACATGACAATCTTTTTGTTGTGTTTTTATCATTTCCATGCTCTACACAATTGCTTCCAAATTCTTTTAGAAATGAATGATGAGGGTATTAATGTCTAACACAGAGCGTTGGATGTTCAACATAGGTATAGAGTGGCTAGCTGAAGAATGAATATCATAAGTCATTTGATGTTATGAAATCCCCGCCCTGTTTATAGTGCTTTATTTCTTTGAGGTGTATTTACTTGACTTTGCTTCTTGAAGCCTTATCTTTTCCTTAAATTCATTTTTCAGGTTGCAGATGAACTTGTCACTGAATTTACAAATCCACAAAATAATCCAGGATCTCAAGATCAGGTACTTGACAAATCACCTGAGTTATTTAAGATTTGATGTATTGTGTACTTTGTTTGAATAGCTTGATCTTTGGAAATGCATTATCTAATATCTATTACTGAAGCAGCAGCAATATGATGAGAAGAACATACGGCGAAGGGTATATGATGCACTAAATGTTCTCATGGCTATGGATATTATCTCTAAAGATAAAAAGGAGATACATTGGAAAGGTTTACCTCGAACTAGTCTAAATGATATCGAAGAATTAAAGGTTTGCTCTTGTTTATACTTCAATCCACTGTTTGCATCATGTTACTGAGATTTTCAGCATAGATAGCCTTATAATATGGCTTAAAATACTGATTTGTAATTCCATATTCTGTCACAGGCAGAGCGAATTGGATTGAGGAGTAGAATTGATAAGAAAACTGCATATTTGCAAGAGTTGCATGATCAAGTATGACCATTTGCTAATAATTAATATTTACTGCCGATTGTGAATGGAGTTTGAGTGCCAAATTATCTTTATCAATTCCCAATTAGACATCCTTTTCTAGTTTGAAAAAATTGTATATATCTGATATGGTAGTTATATTGCCACCTCTGTTGTTCAGTGGAAAAAACATATTACTCATGCCGCGCCAGCTATCTCTAGTAATTTCTTTTATAGTGTTCATTTCCATTTACCTAATATTTGATCACTATGAGGATTCCACATAATTCATATTTGTTTAAGTCGTCTATAATTAGCAATACCAGATGCTAACAAGGCTAAACAAACGATATAAAATCTACCATTCTCAAATAATAATTGAAAGTGTTCCTATGGGGTAAGGTATCATCACTATGTCATTTTAGTACACCATGTATTAAAAACCATCTGAAATGTCTTAATGCTGACCAAATCTCCACTGTGAACATGTTTTGCTTGTTATTTATTTATTTATTTATTTATTTTTGCTTTAAAAATGTCTGGAGTTTGTTCTCTAGCTTACTTCATGATTTAACGATAGTGAGAAGATAATTCAAATTATGCTCTCTTATGGTGAAACATAGTTACTCTTTCTCTAAAGATGAATTCAGAAAAATCCATAAAGCTAGCTTATGCAGCAACTTGTTAATCTCCTGTGCTTAGTAATGATTCAATTTCTCCATTTTTCACAGTATGAAGGTCTCCAAAACTTGGTTCAAAGAAATGACAAGTTATATGGATCAGGAAATCTTCCATCTGGTGGCGTTGCTTTACCATTTATCTTGGTTCAGGTACAAGGTTGCATTTTTCTTTCGTGCATCTGCGTTTGAATTTTTTTAATGGCTATTGCGGTCTCATTTCACAAATTTGTTGGTTATGCCAAAGTAAGTGGCTAGTTGTTTTTGAATAAATGTTTAAATGGATTATTGAAGTGTGGATTTGAGATGCTTATGTTTGAGAACAAATACTAGTCTACTACACTTCATTGACATATAATAGATGCATGCAACTTGGTTTCCTCATGTAATACCCTTCTAATTTGTTTGTCATCAAATATTAAGGCTTAATTGTCATTTTGAATTCTTATGGATATTTTGTAGCATTTCTAGAATACACCTCATTTGTGATCTTTTGTGCTTTATGGAATATAAATGTTAAACATCTGGAGGATGTATCGTAAGATCATGCATGCTTCTTTTCACTAGAGACAATATCGGCCAAGGAATAAACATTCTTGGAATTGCTAATGCAATTTGGGCACATGATAAGCTAATATTTTCTTTTAAATGATGACTAACAGACTCGTCCACATGCTACGGTTGAGGTTGAAATTTCAGAAGATATGCAACTCGTACATTTTGACTTCAACAGGTAACGTTATATATATCTTACGAGCTGCTTTCACATCAAAAACTGATTTTTCATTTTTATATTCTTGATGTCCTTAAGTAGAAAAGTGAAATATTAATGATGATTATCAATTGGTTATGAGCAGCTCTTTCTCCAGCGCTCTCCTTAACCCGTTTCAAAATTTAGATCATTCACACATCAACCATTATCTGGTTCACTGATTTTGCTTTAACTGTAAACTGCAGTACCCCGTTTGAGCTACATGATGATTCCTACGTGGTTAAAGCCATGGGATTGTGCATGCGAGAAAAAAATGATGGTTCTCTAGCACCTTGCTCTGATGGAGGTGATGGCTCGTGCATGATAGGTGCGAGTCAGAAGCATTCATCACCATCTTCTAGAGCTACTTCTATGACCAGAGTTTTTGCTTCTCCTCCTAAACCCGGAATTCTAAAATCGCGTGTGAAGAATGAACATTAATCTCAAAAGTTTACAGCCTTCTCATTGCTGCCTCAAAGCTTGCTTGTTATCAAATGTCATTTGTTTCACGAAGTAAATATCAATAAGTCGATAAGCTGGGGAAATTAATTGGATTTGTTTGCTAACTTAGTCTTTTTAACAATTCGGGATGGTCGCTTAGGGTTCAACACCTGCTTGATTTGTGGTTCTCAGGCATTTTCATCTTCCCTTGTTATTGTAATGTATTCGTACCGTTTCTCCCTTCTTGGAATAGTTTCCTTATGAGCAGTTTATATAGGAAGTAGTTCTGGTACTCAATTACCTTGACGATTTGTATGCACTGGAAGAAAGCCATTTAATTGTGTAGATTTGTATTAAGAAAATTGGATTAAAGAAGATCTTCAAATGCCATGTTATTTGTATTTTACTTTTTTATACGAATTCAATAGCTTATCTAATTAGTGCATTAAAAAAATGTGTTCACATGTGTGCGAGTATGCATCATGGTTTATTTATTTATTTTTATTTTATCTCGTATAATTTATAATATTATAAAAAAATAGAAATAAAATATTTCATCTTATCTAAGCATAAATTTAGAAGGGAAAAATAATAAATACTTATTTATTGAATGCATTTTAAAAATCTATTCACTTTTAAGTCTTCTTGTCCAATTGGTTTATTCCTTATCAAATTCTTTTATCAAATAAGTTTAATTTTTTTTTTAAAAAATATTTTTTCATATGTAGATATATTTGAAAGAATTATTTTTCTTCTCCTCCTCCTTAATTTGTTTTCTAAGGCAATATATCGTGACTATTTGGTGATTGTATTATTATATATTTCATCAATATAAATATAAACACAATAAAATAACATTTTACCTTATTTTATAATTTAATTATTTAAATATAATTTTTAAGTACATCCTCACAATGCTTACTATTACTACATGTGCATGCAATCAAAGTAATTTATATTTTTATAAATATTTAACTTATATAACTAGGATTAAATAAATAAAATTAAAATATAAAATGAAATACTTTAAAAATTAAAGTTATTTAAATTTTAATTTCAAAAGTTTTATAATGACTTTTCTTTGTTGTAAAAAATCATTTTCCACTTAACAAACAAACTGCGCCAAGAACTGAAACCAAAAACATCCATCTAAACTTTAAAAATTAACAGTAGTCTAGTTATTAATTCAACAACAACAATATACAAATCCTGACAAAGAAAAAAGAAAAAAGGGCAGCCATTAAACCCAGTAATTACTCTCGAGTTCTCAACCTACAAGCTAAGCTAGAGAGAGGGGAGGGCTGAAGAGGAGGAGAAGAAGAAGAAGTAGAAGAAGAAGGAAAAAACCTTTTAATTAATAAAGCTTGGAATTCACGCTAGCTAGCTATAGCTAATGAAAAGTAGGCAAAATAATTAATCTACAAAGAAAAAAAACAAAATAACACATGGAAAGAAGTAAGAAGAAGAGATGGAATGCAAACAGTTGCATCAGCCACTGCACCTAAACGAATTGAATGAGATCTCAAACTTGTTCATCCAATATTTGTTGTATGCATGCATGGCTAGCTGCATGCATATACCTCCTCTAGTCTTTAGGTGCAGGTGCAAATGCAACCATTTGAGACCATCTTCAGCTGGCCGCCGTTGCAACGAGACCAAAAACAGCATTTATATATACAAGAGCCAAAAGGTAGCTGGCTGGTTGGGTGGGTGAAAAGATTCCCTTCCACTTCTCTAATAACTTCTCACGGCACAACCCACAT
>JBAMIE010000068.1:56180-70894 GCA_037177295.1 Kaempferia parviflora
CGATCACATCCAATGGAATAAGGTATGGTTTTTATTGTTATTGTATTTTTAATCCTTCACCATTTAAAAGAAATTTCATATGTTGTATTGTCCGGTTTTCCTTGAAATTTAAATAAAATAATTTTAAAACTATGTGTATTGTATTGAATATGAAACAAGCTTCTTTTGTCCCTATATCCATGCAAAATTAGAACACAAGCAACAGCTGTATCAGTATCTCTATTTCGTTGCACAACCCTACAATTTCACGGTTTTTTACCTTCCTAGCAATTACAAAACAAACAACAATTAGCATGGACAAAATGTTGCCCAAGCCAATGTGACCTTTTCTTTAGTTGGCCTTCTCAATCAAAGAATACAATTTAAAATACATCGCTTTGCTACTAGACAGGCAATTGAATTTTACCACTATCCCATCTCTCGGATCACCATATCGTTGCTAATGGAACGACTGCAATGTTGTAGATAACAGCTTAAATACAACGGGTATGGTGAATCAGGGAACGCATCATTATTAACTTTCAACAGTGGAATCGGTGTGTCATCTTTAATACAGGCCTGTTGTTGTATGGCGAAGCCATTTCTGACTATTTGGGCTACAGAATAGAATATGCTTTTAAGAACCAAGACGAACAAAACCATTAAACGAGACAGAAAATGAAGAATGCTCTGATCACTGTATCATGCTATTGGAAGGCCAATGACACTGCACATAGCTAGAAGCCTACGTTTAATTAACAGTTTGGCGGATGGGGGATTTATTGCCATTTGCTTTTGGTAGTAGAAACTTTAAGATTCTTTTGCACAGCAAGCTCGAGCCAGTGATGGCATCTCTGACCACTTTTCTTGGCTAACCACATTGGCCTAACTGGCATCACCAGCTTCTTTAAAATCAGTTTGTTTGAGTTTCTTTGTACCTTGGATATTTTACTTTGAAGTTTCTCATGTTCTAGTGGTGTATGCGCGCCTAAACAAAGTTTACAAATTGATTCTGATACAATTTACACTCAAAATGGATTTGTTCCAGTTAGTTATTTTGCACTTAAAATAATAGTTTTGGGGAAAAGTTTATGATTTAAACAGGATAAAATAAGAGGATAATTAAATAATAACCATGAACTTAATTTGCTAAACTTTAGCTTATAAATCATAATTAGAAAGTCGGATAGTTATTCTAACTGGATTACTAAATAATAATAATTAGAAAGAGCGTGTTATGATATATAGTTTTAGTATCATTCATATTTTAATTTGATCACAGAAGATGAAGATGATCTTGTAGTTCTAATGAATACAAACTGTTGTATTAACATGTGATACGAACTAAAGTGATCCTTAATCTTTAAACCAACCCTAATCATAACTATTATAGTGGTAATAATTACAATAAGCATATGATCATGCATGGTACTAATCATCTAAACATAAACAATGATCTCAATTAATTATATATTATGCATGTGTGAATCCTCCTAACTCTATCCTCCAATCCTTGTAAACTCATCTAATCATCTGATCATGAGCTATCAAGTTAGGTGGACATTGAAAACCATTTTTTTCCTCACCTGCCATGCACTACCTCATTATGAACAATCTTCTTGAGCTGGCTTCTGCAGCCCTCAAAGGAAACCACAAGTTAAAAAAAAAAAAAAAAATTGTACAACTATAAATCCTCCATCAGCTAGCATTAATAATAATTTCTGGAATCAACCGCAATCGATATTGACACTATGATCTTGAGTATTACTGGAAGTTCGATTGACGCTCTGACTCAATAAGTTGATCCTATGTCAAAGGCATTCAACGCATTCGTTGTGAAGGGTTGCCTTTCAAATGATCGAACAAATTGACATTGCCAACCTTATCATTGGAGGTCTATAATATCGGTTAGGTTATCTATCCAAGATAATTATATGCATTTTGGAAAACCTATCACATATATTCCAAAGTGATCATCTAAATAAGTTTAGATAGACTCAAGTAATACAAAAAAAGTGTGAAATACATTGGCCCTCAAAATGGTTACCACACTAGCTAGTTCATCCAACCTATTGCCATAGACCCATTGAATTGTAGGTTTCATGAGGCCAGCGGGCCGGACCACACTCGAACTCGTAACCAATATAAACAAGTTTATTTTAGTAAACGATCGATACATGCCACTGCCACCTTGCCCCTTGCCCTTGGTGAATTCATTAAAGATTCCACGAGAGACTTTTAGGTGATGAACTAAGAGGGTCCCTCTCCATATCAACCTAAACCTACCCTAGATATGCAAGTAACTAGTCACCTCTCTATTTTGACATATTGCAAAGCCTACCATTATTATTTCTCTCTGTCTCATAACGTTAAATTTGAGATCAATCCTTTCATTGGACATGCATGCCTAGATTAATTAATATGTGAATTCCAACTCACGTTTATTATTTTATGCATGGAATAAGCATATAATAGAAATGTGATTCTTATTAAAAAAAAACAAGCATAGACTTATGTCTCATCTATAATGATTATTAAATTGCACGGTTAGGAATCCATGACAAAACAAAGCTTCTTGTCTCCTTTTGCCAGCAGTTGCATAATATATTGAAATATATAAAATACAAATACGTATAGATATATGTATTAGACTTTAATTTAGGGTTTTGAATTAAATATGTTCTTCAGAAATTAATTAATTAATTGTGTACTATATCTTGCAGCTTATTACTATTTACTATACGAAAACCTCATTAAAAAATTAGACCAACAGATGAGAATTCAAAAACATATACATGTGTGGTTAGTTAATTAATCAACTTATTCTAAGTTGTATTGGTAAATGAAATTTTGGAATTTCATTTTGACTTGAGTTGTAACTGAGCAGTCTCTTTCTCACTTTGTCAAGGCAGTAATTAGAGATGGATGCAAATTTCCTTGTTATGATGTCGTTTAGGTGGGAAATATTAAGTTTAAACTCATCCTTCTATAATTATGATATTGACCATTATTTCATATATTAAAACGTGGAGCAACGTCAATAATTTTAGGTGAATGGATTAATGCTAATTTGCAATTTGCATCGAGAAAAATAAGAGTCTTAGTGTTTAATGTCTACCTTTTTGTTTTTCTCTTCGTTTTAATGCTCTCGATGCAATGATAAATGCCCATCTAGAACTAAACGTCAACTCAAGTAGTCACCACCTAACAATTTGAAAGATGAAATCCATCAAACTAATCATTAGTTATGGCACATGAAAACTAGTTTAATGAACATGTTTCATTTGATAATAATCCAGAAAAAATATACGAATTTAAACTTGAACTCATTGTTAATATCAAAGGGTTGGATATCGAACTAAAACTTGAATTACCTCAATTATATATGCATTCCATAGAGATCAATTACATCTTTTAAAATTTTAAGATATTTTGAGTTTTAATTATCTTTGTGCATGAGAATGATGAATAATATATATATAAAAAATCTTCCTAAAATGATTAATTCTTTTCATGAATCTGAGGGAGAGTAGTGTTATTATGTTAATTAGTAAAGCTTATAAATTCCTCTACAAGTACTGCCTATTTGCTACTCGAGCTCAATTACATTATTTTATTGTGCCAATATTCAATAAAATCAAACTATAAGACTTTAAACAACTGTGACACCTACTTATTAACACTGTAGTTATTTGAGATTAATATTACATGTGTCAATGTACGAAAGGAGAGTGGACTGAATATGAACAAAGTTTGAAGTAAAATCTTGGAGCCTATATTGAGATAAACATAGATTTTCTTGATCTTGAAATTACAACCAAGTAGCTGTTAGGCACACATTTTCTTGAGGCTTGTTCCTAGCATACATATTTAGCTACTATTCGCTTTGGCATGCATCACTTCATTTCAATAGTTCCTTTACCTACATATGTAGATAGGGTGCATGGCAACTATACCTACATTGACACATACAAGTCAGTGATCAGTTCTGTAGACGACGGGCGTATGATCACAACCAGAATTCATTGCCATTATGCGATAGGTTTCCCAAAATGCATATCATATTCTGACCTGTAGACAGTAAGAAATTGAAAATCCAAAAAGACAAAATAATAATAATAATAATAATAATAATAATAAATAATTGATGGAAAGAAACTTGACAGGTTATACTTTGACTTGTCGCACACTATATCATGCACATATCAGTGTTGGATCTATCCATGCTGTGCCACAGTATAATTCTCTTAAAGCCAGGCTTCCTCTCAACAAATCTAGTGGCAAAGAGAGAGAGAGAGAAGGGAGCCTTACCATGGGGAGGGCACCTTGCTGTGACAAGGCCAAAGTGAAGAAGGGCCCTTGGTCTCCAGAGGAAGACAACCAACTCAGAGAGTACATAGAGAAGCATGGCACAGGAGGAAATTGGATTGCTCTGCCTCAAAAAGCTGGTAATTATTTATTCACTATATATATGATCTTCTTCTTGTTGTTGTTCTTTCTGTCATTTTTGTGTTTAATTAGCTATTGATCTGTAATTTACAGGGTTGAGGAGGTGCGGAAAGAGTTGCAGGCTGAGATGGCTCAACTATTTGAGGCCTAACATAAAGCATGGGGACTTCTCTGATGATGAGGACAGGATCATTTGCAGCCTCTTTGCTAACATTGGAAGCAGGTGCAAGCAATATACATAAAAATGTGTGTGATTCAATGTATGATGATATATCAATTACATGCCTAATTAATTTTGATGAAATGATTGGCACGCAGATGGTCCATCATTGCTTCTCAGCTCCCCGGAAGGACTGACAATGACATCAAGAACTACTGGAACACTAAGCTGAAGAAGAAGCTACTTGGCCTGCCACCATCACACAGAAACAACAAGCAGCTTCATTACCAGATCAAGCAGCAGCAGACGGATGCACTTTTGCCTGCTGCTGCTGCTTCATATATCTCATCTGCAGTACTTACAGAGCTGGATCAGGGGATGCCTGCAGTGCTGCCTTCTCATTGCTTCTTCAGTAGTTCTGCCATGGATATTTTCAATCCTACTTACGTTCCTCAAGGCCCCCAAAATGACTCCATCGGGAGCAGCCTCATCAGCTTCGATCAGCAGAGCTGCTGCAGCTCATCTGATGGCAGCAGCTATGGCCTGTATGAGAGTTTCAGGCAGCTCTTGGGGAGTGCCACTGCTGCTGAGAAGCTGATGCACGGTGGTGGTTTCAACTTTGACTTTGAGGAGGTGAAGCCTCATGATGCATATAATTTGGACTCATGCTTCAGGAACCTATACAACTAGTGAACCTGCTGACTACCACTGTATAATTAATGACAATATGAGATTGTATAATCCTGTTCTCATTTTTCTTTTCCCTTCTCATTTTTCTTGGCGTATGGGGAGTGAGATTGTGTGACTTTGATAGTGCAGGGGTGGCATTGAAATGTGTGGGGTTCTGTTTAGGGTTGGTTGGTCCTTTTATTTCTGACAAGATGTTTGGCATGTGTTTGTGTGAGTCCAGTATATATATATATATCACTCATAGGTCTAAATCTGATGTACCGCCTGTGTTTTCAGTACAGTGTGTCTTTGCATGCATTGAGTCATTGGGAGTTGTATAATACGTGCAGGATTTTAATTAATTATAATAAAGCATGAATGAGATGGTGGCACATGTTGATGCAGCAGCGCAGGAAGCGCGTCCTGTTCTTCTCGGTAAAATAATTAAGTGAAAGTTCCAGTAAACTTTATTAATAATTGTGTGATTATACATACTCATGAAGCTAATTGTTACTCCAGTTTCAAACATTAAAATATGAGTTGAAATATAAGATTGGATAAAAACAAAAAAGGTACACCCAAAATCTAAGTAGGGCAGAGTCTTTTTAAGATTTGTAGGGATCCAACTAATTTTGAAAGGTTGATAGCCTATTATATATTATCATTATAAACGAGCCCAAGGCTTAAAATAAACAATTGATACTCCTTGGCTAGATTTGATGCCTTTCTTTCTTCGAGGATTATTGTTGTGTTTGTTGTTATTATTATTAATTAATATACAATGTAAATTGAATAGTTCTCCTTTGATGCCTTTAGGGGTTCAATGGTCGCTGAGCTATCAATTCACTGCATAAGCATGCATAAACTCTTTTTCTGTGATATTTAAAAACTATTTGGCAGTTCACCTACTTCATTAATTTGGCAAGGTGGAGATTTATATTCCTTGTGAAGCATTTAAAATATAAAACACTTTTTTTTTCTCTATGGAAAGTGTCTTTTCATAAGGGCATATAGAAGGTAGGACAAAAACTAAGGACATGTAGATGAAAGGTGTGGACCTACTAAAATATTTAGAAAATGTTTTTTAATGTAAAAATAAATGGATCATAATCATAGCAAATAGTTCGTGTCAAGCAGTGTGTGGATGATCACTGAAACGAGCAATTAATTTTAGGCCATAAAATTGGTCATGGGCCCGGTCCAATATGGCCCGGCCCAACTCGGCTACATATATCAAAGCTGGATATCGGGAGTAAATGAGTAATCGTCGGGGTTCGAATAAAACCTAGTTAACTGCTTGTTTCGCCTCGTTCGTGTTCGAGCTCGCGGCGGATCCCCTCCAATGGAAGACGATCGGTAATCTCACTTGTTTATTGACGGTATTTTTATCAGAGTATTGATCGAATCGTAATTGTACCGTAATATTCTTTAGTTGCCTTTTTGGATCTCCGGGGATCGATGCTTAACTGATCGTTTGTGTGTTTCTGGGCATAATTATGGTTTGTTTCTGTCCATGAAGTCAGCTTGAAGTTCGCAGAGAATTTTGGTATTTTATGTTTCAATCGCCATCTTATATTTGATAATTGGAATAAAAAGTTATAAGTCAATCCTAAATAATCACCACAAAGGAGGCGCATTGTTGTGTGAGAAGAGTAATGTGGCATCAGAGTTTTTTGTTTTCCGTTCATAAGCAAATAAACTTAATATTAATTTTGTATTATGGTGGTGCTTGTTTCATTGTTTGCTTCATTAATTCAAGTGATATCTGTTCGCTACCAGGTTGAATTCGCCCAACACTTCAGCTGTGACACTTGAAGTCTTAGGTCATCGTCTGCATTTATCACAGGTACTGAATGTGATGCACTGACAACTTATGGTTTTATTGAACAATTTTTTAACTTGTTGATGATTTTTTTGCAGAAGCAAGTAAATCTGTAATCTAAATTTGCACTTTTGCCGTGACACATTTCTCTTTACTATGTTTTGTCCATTTGGTATTAACAAATGAATAAAGCTACATTATAAGTGATTCTTTCTTTCTAGAAATATTGAGAAATGAGGACTTAGCTTACTTATGTCATGGAAGCTATGACTTTGTCTTATGTTCGTTGATGCATAACTTACCTAGAGTTATACATTACATTACATATTGCTCCCATTCTTTGACCTAATGAAATATAATAATCTATTGTGTTCTCAGGATCCCAATTCAAAGCATTTGGGTACCACAGTTTGGGATGCTTCAATGGTGTTTGTCAAATTTTTGGTAAATTAATATTAGCTCTATGCTATGTTCATCTCTTTAATTGTTACTATATATATACTTTTCATCCTTAGTATTTAGTGCTAACTTTTTTTTTATTGCTTTCTACTGCTTCCAGTTTTCATAAATGTATGTACAGTGTAATTTCATATAATGAGAATAGCAGCTAAATCCTAAAATTATTTTGATGTCTATTTCATTGCAGACCTTTTGGTATCACAACAAGCTATAAGCAATTTCTAACGTACCAATATCCAAATTTACTTAATACCATGTCCAGGATAATCTTGTTTCTTGTGTAGCTGTAAATGTTGGATATCTCTTGTACATCAATAAGTGTTTCTCACGGATTTGATACAGTATCCATTTGAAGAAAAATTGCAAGATAAATTTGTTCTTTACTGATCCAGTGACTTCCTGGAATCAGGAAAAAAATTGTCGTAAAGGAAGGTTTTGCCCATCAAAATTAAAAGGAAAACGTGTCATTGAACTCGGAGCTGGCTGTGGCTTAGCTGGACTTGGTAAGTTTGTAGTACAAATTGGTATCTTTCCTTGTACAAATTGATCAATTCTAAATGGTATACTTTAGGAATGGCATTGTTAGGGTGCAATGTAACATCAACTGACCAAACTGAGGTGTTACCATTGCTGATGAGGAATGCAGAGCGCAACTCTTGTTGGATTACTCAAGCAAATCCTGATTCAGGTCTTATTTGATTTTTTTTATATGTAGCACTTGCATAACTCTCTTTTTGTTTTTATCCATATCGTATGATACATAACCTTTGTGATGCACTATTCACATACATAGGGTTTTTAGCAGGTACATACCATACATGGGGATATCTTGTTTCTTAATTTATTATTTGTCCTTATTTCTGTACGCAATCCATGCCCAACCGATAGTCCAGATTATCAAATTTGTTTGTTAATTGTTTATTAAATCTTCTTGCTGAAACGAGTTTTTTCATTTGTTTTGTTTTAACTATTTTTGTTTGAGTTATACTTAGTCCTTGTCAACATTTTCAGCTACATCAGCCATGGCCATGATCATGATCTCGCTTGGAATGTGACCTTATTCTTTAGTTTTTTTTTGTGGCACCATGGAAACCTACACAAAATTTACATACTTAGATCAAATGGGTATATGACCAATTGGGTGAAATCCATGTGCTGAAATTTGGTGCTTTTCGAGCAATGTTTGCTTCTTCCCCTTTCAACTGCCAAGGTTATATCAGGCTAGCCAAAAGAAAAATAAATAAATAAATGAATAAAAGCTGCTAGTCATGATTTTTTCTTTTTTTCACAAAGGTCTTGAATCAACTAGCTAACATGTATGTTCTTGTGAATTTGCATGACCAGTCATTTCATCAATCATCTTGGTTTTGGATTTTAGATTAAACAAGGATATTCTACTGGATTACCCCTTCAGGAAGAAGATGCATTCTATGAATTGACTAATTATGTTGAAAACAACTTGCTTTGTATTTTATTATTTTTGAGAACTTATGTTTATTGCTTCCAGAAGTTAGCTAGAAATTGACACTTTGTTTCTCTGGAGTAAATTTAAGTTGTTTTTCTTATTACTGGATTGTTTAAATTTCATTCCTCTTTACAGGATCTGCATCATTTGGTTGCATTACAGTTGCAGAGCTGGACTGGGGAAACGAAGATCATATCAGAGCTGTTGAACCTCCTTTTGATTTCATTCTTGGGACCGACGTGGTAAGTTCAATTGACACTGTTCCATGCAAAATAGATTCTCTCATGAATCATGTAGAATTAAAACTGCAATTCCTATTTCTTCCCTTTTCACTTAACAGTTTTCTAAGTTATTTTTGCAGTTGAAGGTGGTTTATTAAACATGAATTTATGATAGCTTAGTGAGACTTTAACAATAAAATGAATCCAATGCTATAGTTACTGATATCAGAAAAACAGTTTGAAGAACTCTCTAGGTTAGTGATTCACCCTGCTTAGACCTGTGATTGTTCAGTCTTGTGCAGGGATGCTGCCAATAGAGCTAGCTTTAGTGTAGTAAGGATTGCTTCTCCTCCTTGATTTAATTAAATTTGAAGCTCTCAATTAACCTGATAGAGTATGATGACCATTTTTCACCATTATTTGGCGTATCATCTCTCTAACTATCAACATCATTAATTGATTTGATACAAAAGTACTCATTTTTAAAATTTACTTGACACAAGTGGTGTGGCACGCATAAGATATGCTTCTGGCACATCATTATTTTGTTAGGTTAATTAACAAGGTGAAATGACAATAGCTGAAAACTCTAAAGGGTATTTTTATGATTTTGAAACTCTGGGGGAAAAAAGGAGGTGAACTTCGAGGCAAAATGAATTTTTCTTCACTTGTATTAGTATATGAAAACCATAAATCTAAATATGTTTGAGAATTTTTGTGCATATTTTGCTTGATTTGAAAATGTAGCTTTAATTTCTTAAAATCTTTTGATTTCCATGTTCTGTTGGCCGGTTGAAGGTATACACAGAGCATTTGCTGGAACCCTTACTGCAGACTATTTTGGCTTTATCAGGACCAAGGACAGTTATACTGGTACAACTTTTGCCTTTAAGATTTCATTGATATCAAGCTTCACATGCCATAGATATGAGACTATTTGCTACTCATTTAGTTAGGTTATGAGATCCGCTCCACGACGGTCCATGATAGGATGATGGATATGTGGAAAGAAAATTTCATAGTGAAAACGATCCCAAAGGCAAAGGTGAGTAAGCATTTCTTTTGCCTTTTGATTTGATTAACTTATGGCATCCATTAAGTGCCTTTTTTTCCTTTTTATTATTTACCACATGGTTGAATTTGTATTGCATCACTAGTCTGATGTAACTAGAATGTGAGAGTCTGGTGTTCAACCTTAAAAGTTTGATTTTGTCTGATAAATTGTTGACCATCTCTATTGGGATCATAAAATAGAGCTCCTATTTAGTGTTTATCTCAAGTTAGAACCGGCAACCAGATATTTAACCTCGATTGAAATCTCGTTCTACACTGGGGTTTCAGTTCTTGGTTGGAACAAGATGTATCAGTGTATCAGTGGTGCTGATAGCGTAAGCGTACCAATGTGGTGCCAGTCAACACCGTTCATAGGAGGAATTGAGGAGAGGAAGAAGAAAATAAATGCAGGAACCAGTTTGAGAAAGCCTACCGGGTTTCTCCTGTGAAACCATAGCTCGTGAAAACCTCAAAGTAATATTGTTGGTGATCTTATAACCACCGCTACCATTTGTATCGATGCATTGCAAAATTCTAAACCGTGTGTTTAACAAATCAAATACCAGTCATTAGTTTCATTGTTACTTGTTCAAGATAACTCTTTCTCGATAAATCCTTCTTCAAACGTCATCCTTGTATGTTATATTTTTCTGCTACTAATACGATGATTTCTCTTGTATGCAGATGGATAGCAAGTATCAACATCCAAGTATTCAGCTCTTCATGATGGAAGTGAAAGATCAATCCAGATACTGCCACACCGGGCCAAGTCAAGTTGCAGAGTCTAGCTGCAGAGGCGATGGAGATGATCAAAACCATGAAGCAGAAGATGTTCACAATCAGACAACTTGCGAAAAGATTGTGAAATCCGAATCTGGGAAGGTTGTTGATGACTGGGAGATCAGAAGACTGGGATCAATGGCTGCTCGACTTCTACGAGATGTCAAGATAACGTAGTTTGCTGGAGGATCCTGATAATTTGAAGCTGAGTAGGTTGAAAGCAACGGTGGTATGCATAGGATAGTTGATAAAGCTGAAATGGTTAATCGTTAAATCTGATTAATTGTCTATCCGATGCCAGAAGTAGTGTTCTTTTTTGTTTCTGATCCCATCTTTTATTGTTAATGAGGGATTTGTGATGTAAGTCTTGTCTTTATTGGCTTGTTCCTTTATGGACATCTTTCTGTGTTTAATCTCCTGAGCTGGATATGTATTTTTGTTTTTTTGAATTTCTGGATTAGGAATGTTTAAACAAATTAAATTCTCGTATTATTAAATTTTAATATACATTGAATATTCACCATCGATATTAATAATAGATTTATCGTATTATTTGAAAATTAACTTGCTTCTTTAATTAAATTTGATTTACAACTTATCATTATAACACAATTTTTTTTCCATGTTCTATCAAAATTGAAACAACTCCATCAAGAAATCAAATTAACATTTAAATTTTCTAATATTGTCGAAATATTTTCCTAATTTATTTCCGTGTGCGAGTATAAGAAAGCTAATTCTCGTTTTACGTTTAATGTTTATGATAAAATCGATTAAATTATATTCTTGATGTCCCATATCACAGTTTGGTGTCGTGGTGCAGTTGGTTATCACGTCAGTCTAACACACTGAAGGTCTCCGGTTCAAGTCCGGGCGACGCCATTTTGCTTCCATATTTTTTTTCTCCGTGCTCTAATCCGTCCCAACTACAGGCTTAGGGGGCGTTTGGTTTCAATGTTTTCCATTTTCATTTTCTAGAAAATGCGTATTTTTCAGAAAATAGTATTTGGTTTATATTTTCCATCTCTATTTTCTAAAAAAATATATAGTATTTTATGGAAGAATAGAGAATGTCAAAAAGTCATTTTCTATTTTCTGAAAAATACGTATTTTTTAAAAAATGAAAGTAGAAAACATATAAACCAAACGCCCCCTTACCTTTTCCTTTCCTTGTTGTTCTGGTTGTTCCATGCATGCGGATAAGAATTCGTCTTGCTCTGTTTTGGATCGCGTTCGTCATAAAATTTACGACGAGCTCTCCCTGCTGCGTCTCACATGGAGAGCACCCGAATCCACATACTTTAACGTTAACAGATGAATAACAGAATTGTGCTTTAGTGTTGGTACAAAATCGTTTTAATCATGAAGGAACACTCGATCAATGGCATTACTTGTTTTATTGTTTTGAGAACAAAAAAAACAAAAACCATATGGTTGGCTTTTCCTCCAAGTCTTTGACACAGTGATCCAGCAGCTTCCAAAATTGAAAGAGATCTGACAGAGGCAGAGTAAACCTGTGCCCTGGTTAATTCGATTCTATTATCCGTACGGACAGTGCCGTACTGCACGGGTACAGTGAGGCACATTAAGTTTTTATTTGTTTTTTTTTAATAAGTTTTTAATTATATCAATAAAATATTTTTAAAAATTCAATTTAGAATTTTTTTACTTAGTACTGTAATTTAACCTATAAACTTTAACTTAAAAAATTAAAAATTAAAACGTTACTGTATACAATTGCGCACAGGCGTGCATAATACCCTTACGGCACTGCCTATGAGGGAGGATCGAATTAAGAGGCCGTAGACTTTTCACCGCTTTCATCTTTTATTAAGTGCTATGCCACTTCAGTGACGGACCATAATATCTCTCAAGAGCTGTGTAATCTCAGAATACGGTTCCTAGATTTATCCAGACAGCGAAGATTGGTGCTGCCATTGCTGCACTTTTTATTCTCGAGTCCTTCCTATCTACTGTTTCCTTTGTATTCGTATGTTATCTCACACTAGTTCCTGGGAGACGGTTATATTAGATCATAATTTGTTAAATTGAGACCATTTGCTAATAGGCCGTGATGGGACTGAGCACGTAGATCACTACATCCAGCTCGGAGCAAACGCCAAGGAATGAAATTGTTACGTCAGATGATGTCTGTTGCCTAACCAACGCAGACTATCAATCATGGTCAATTTTGCCCATTAACTCAATCTATTTTTAGTACCATAGATTTGGTCAATCTACTCCAATAGATTTGGTCAAAATGATCAATCCGCCCGATCTGACCAATGTATCAAATACACGTATATTCCTCAATCTCCCTGGCCCAACCTTTCCACTTCCCCATCGCAATCACTGCAACTCTATATTTAATTAATAACTAATATTATTAATTATTTTAAATTTCTTAGAATAACAATTCCTCTCAAACAATTCAACTATTCCCATTCCAATACACCGTATTAAACTCGTCCATAAAGAAAGACATCAGCACGGAATGATTAGAAAAATAGCGTTTCTAATTAAAGCACAATAAACGATAATCCCTAAGCATTACTGTTTTTTTATTAAGAGTCGAACCAGTATTTAGCATTTGCTCATGCATCAACAAATCAGGATTAGTTAATACTCTGGTCCACTTCCTAGAACTTGAGAGTATTCCAATGTAAACTCGTATTTTTCTGGCCTAAATCCCGTAATTTACATGACAAATATCTACAGGAAACAGGCAAATCTTTGCATTAACCAGAATAACGCAAGTTAGTCATTACGTAAATGCCTTTTCCATTATAAGAGCATCAAGTTAGAGACTCGAGGTGAAATTAAGCAGCCGTCACTAAGGATTTGCAGTACTTTGGTTTAAGCAGCAGTGACTGAAGGTGCCACTTGTTTTGCAGGTACCTGTACTTCTGCAGTGAGCAACGAAGAATAGGCAGCTTCATATGCTCCGAGCAACCCTCTCCATCAAGTCACGTGGCCAATTCTTATTCATATTGTTGGCTACCAGGTTGGCAATCTGCATCACAGAGGAAACAGGTTACGGGCCATAATGGGTCGGTCGGTGCTGAGGCTACAAAAACTGGCGATGGAATTACGAGCTGATCCTTTTGAAGGTCCAAAATAATGAATTGGTTAATCAAAATAAGAAAGGCAAGGAAATGAGAGAATTTTCCTCATTGCAGCATCTGAAAATATAAATAATCTAAATTTTCTATGTTTTTTCTGCAAACCGCCACCTAGCAATGAAGGAGTAAAGATAAATCTTCTACACAAAAAGGTGTAGATAACAAAACACGAAACTCTAATTTGGTTATGTTGTTTCACTCATAACACTTAGCCAATAATATAACTGACAGTGCTTAATACCAACACGAAATTCTGAAGAAAAAAAGTGTCATAAAGATGAAACTCTGTATTTAGAGGAAGAAATAAAACACACTGTACTAACCTTAGACTTTAAAGTGCGTAATGTTCCATCAGAATCTCTAACATTTTCCAGACAAACAAGAGTGATTTTGATGATATCTGGCACACATGCTTGTACGTAGGGAGACAAACTGTGGATATCAAATAAAACATCAGGTACCAGAGGATTTAACGGGAGGAAAGGGATTTTGACGATTTCCTGCAAAGCATCCACATGCTGGCCAGCTGTAGCTA
>JBAMIE010000068.1:78125-88697 GCA_037177295.1 Kaempferia parviflora
GTATAAATAAAATTAAAAATATTCTTTTAATAAAAATAAAAATGAGAAAAGAATGAAAATGAGTATAAATAAAATTATGATTTTATAATTTATTTATAGAATAATTTATTTGACTACTAAATATTTAAAAATAATTAGTAAAATTCTATTTGACAGATATAAAATTAAATTAAATTAAGTAAATTGTACAATTTAATTGTAATTTTTATAAAAAAAAATTATTGATTAATTTTAACATCGATAAATTATCAACTAAATTTATTTGGTCAAAAATATTTACTATAAAATAATTCTTTTTAGCATCAACGGAATAACTATGTATATAATCAAAAGTTTGGATAGAATAATCGTATATTTGATGAAAACACACAAAAAGGCTTCATGTCTCTTGTGGTGGAGATTTAGGCCCGAGAAGTATCGATGTATGTGTCAATTTGAAAACTACTCCTAGAAGTTAGAGTAATAGAAATGGTCAGTAACAGTGTTTAATACAAAATCACTGCTAAAAGTATTCAATATCAATATTTTCAATATTATTTCTAATAGTTTTATCATTAAGAGCTGTTTACAACAGTACTTTATTCAAATTGGTGCTAAAAATATACAATAGATACAGTTTGAAAATAAATTCTAAAATATTAGGAAAAAAATCATTTATAGCAATATTTTACATGAAATGATGTTAAAAGTATTCAGTAGGAATAGTAAAAAAGTTAGAGAGCTAGAAGCGGTTAGTAGCAGCGTTAGATACAGAACCGCTGCTAAAAGTATCTAATATCAGCAGCGGTAAATAGTTGTATCATTAAAGGTGGTTTACAGTAGCGGTTTATTCAAATTGGTGCTAAAGCTATTCAACAAGAGCGGTTGTAAAACTGCTCTAAAACGGTAAGACATTAGAAACGATTTAGTTCAAATCGATTCTGTTGTTCGATTTTCAAGAGCGGTGTTAAAACTGCTCCTAATAAACCGCTCCTATATGGATGTTTTTTTTTGTAGTGCGGCTAGAGGGGGTGAATAGCCTACAATTAAAATAAATAGATCTTGAGCTGACTCTAGCAGGGATATTACGTTAGTTCAATAACTTAAATAAAAAGCACAACATAAAAGAAGAGGCTCAGAATTACTTGGTTACAACCTAGATGGTTATTAATCCAAGGTGGTTGAAAAGCTCACTAGAAAGATCTCCATTGTTGAAGGCAAAGAAGTCTCTTACAGACACTTAAGCTCAAAGAAAAAACTAGGAAATGAATTACAGAAACTATGCTTGAGTTGTTTATTTTCTAGCTCTAGGGGCCTTTTTATAGGCTTCGAAAATTCTTATCTGACACCTAAAGGCGCCTTCAAGGAGGCTGAAGGCGCTTCCAGGTGGATAAAGTTTTATCGTGAAAGATAAAATTTTATCTGCGTTGAATGGTCAAAATTTATCGCCTGAAGGTGCCTTCCGGCGCCTGAAGGTGCCTTCCGTAGGCGCCTTTAGAGTGGCCGAAGGCGCCTTCCAGCTTGGCTTGTGAAGGCGCGCTTAAGGCGTGTGGAGGCACCTTCTAGGAGCCTTAGGGCGCCTCCAGAAGGTCAACATCAGTGTTGACTCTGCTCTGTCCATCTCCGGTCGGCTCCGATTGCTTCCAGTCACTTTCGGTCATCCGGGTGATTTCGGACAACCAGAATAGGGCTCACCCGAACCCATATTTCATCCTTCTTCTCGAGCAGGCTTCGTCCCTGGCTTCTCGTCCCTCGAATTACCGTGCGCGTCCTTCTTGTTCGTCGGTGTACTCTTCCGTAGCTTGTCATCCCTCGGACGCACCGAGCCCGTTGACTCGCTTCCTGTGCCGTCCTTCTCATCGGTTGCATCTTCCGCTCGACTTCCTGTGTTCTTAAGCTCCTGCATACTTAGACACAAGATCAGAAAATACAAGACCTAATCCAACTTGGTTGATCACATCAAAACCAACTTGGGCACCAGCATTTATATCATATCAATTAATTCTCCTACGAGTGGTTGACGATTGTGTCTCCACTATGATGTTAAGAGAGTTGACAGTGATTATGATATGTGTATCTTGTCAATCAAGTCTCCTATGAGTGCTTGACGATTGTGTCTTTACTACAATGTTGAGATAGTTGACAGTGATCAACATATCTTATCAACTACGTCTTTTACGAGTGATTAACAATTGTGTCTTTACTACGATGTTGAGAGAGTTGACAGTGTATCCTGTCAACTATGTCTCTTACGAGTGGTTAACGATTGTGTCTCCACTACTATGTTGAGAAAGTTGACAGTGATTGCGATATACCTGTTGTATTGTTATCCTCAGGTTGTTACATCCTGGGTTGCCCGCAATGATCTGTAGTAGAATGATCTCCCGTAGCCCGTAGCTAGATAGCTACTTCCTATTGCCCACAGTGATCTGTGGTAGAGTAATCTTGTGTAGATAGGGACCTTGACATTTTGGACTGCCCATAGTGATCTATGGTAGAGTGGTCTCACGCAGTCCACGGCTAGATAGTTGGATGTCTTGATCATTTGTATTGTTGGTGATGGAGCATTACTCCCACCTAGGTTATATTGTGTGTGGTGGAGCATGCTCCGGCATATGATGGATTGCCTGTGGTGGAGCGTGGCTCCCATATTATTGTATTGGGTGTGGTGGAGCATTGCTCCCAAATATGTTAGTATTGTCTGTGGTGGAGCGTTGCTCGCACATATGATGTATTGTTGGTGGTGGAGCAACCCACATATGACATTTACTTGCGGTGGAGTGTTGCTCCCACATATGATGTATTTCTAGTTGTGAGAGTTACTCCCACATATGATTGTTTGCTTGTGGTGGAGCGTTGCTCCCACATATGATAGTATCACCTGTGGTGAAGCGTTGTTCCCACTTTAGATGATCTATCCATGTTACTTGCACTGATACATACTATTGATATATTGTACTCATATTGATTATTACCTTACACTACTTATGATATCATTTACAGAGTAGGTTGATTATGATGGCGAGTTCTTTGCATTCGAGACTGTATACCTTTAGATCTCCATTTACTATATTTATCTTTTAACCATGTACTATCACTGTCTATTATCCACTGAGTGATCCGCACTCATCACCTCTTGTACTAGTTTCCTTTTCGCCAGGTAGCTAGTAGATGATTGAGGAGTGGCTCAGAGGATCTGGCTGCAGTTCCACATCACATCAGAAATCATTTTTCTTCACTATTTCTTATCGTGCTATTGGTACTTTGTTTTGGTACTTGGTTATGTATTAGTTTTGATCAGTTCATGGATTTTAGCCTTGTGGCTATTGCGTTTAGATTTGTATATGTGATGTGTAAATCATGTCGGTATACATTGTGTGTTTTGGTGTTTATTCCAACCGAGTGGACTGAGTATAAATTGCGTAGTTGTAGTTATTTTATTTATCTTCCGCTATATTTGATTCCAGCTGTGTTGATTGAGGTATTTATACCTTATTATTACTGTATCTAGGTTTTATTTATCACTGTTATAAAGAAGGTGCTATCTGATTTTAATTGGATAAATTTATCCCCGGGATGTGACACTTTATCAAGTCAATAATGACATACAATAAACTCGTCAAGTTGTTGTTCTCATCATTGAGTGATGTGACGATCGATCAACCATAGAATGATAACATGTCGGCCTCAATGGTACTAGGACTCATAAAGGTGCTGCTTTTCGTGGTGTCTTTGTAAGTTTGCTCAATGTAGGTTTTATTGAGAATCATATTAAGCATTTGAGATTTCTCTATGCAAAATCCCTTTAGTTCTTAATTTGGTGCTATAATTTCTTTAATGTTGGGATCCAATCAAAATTTCATATCGAAAAGATATTAAAAATATCATAGACTTAAAAATACGAACATATCTCTATTAGTATAAGATTCTTTGGATAGAGTCTAAAAAGAAAATCATAAAGACTTAGGTCAAAAGTAGACAAATCATGTTATTATGGACATATGTGAATTCTTTTAGATATAATAAATAGTATCAAAGTTATGGTCCAGACCAGATGTCATGTGGGGTGGCCTTGAACGAAGTTGAGGGGAGGCTCGGAGCAAGTCAAGAGTAACCGGATACTTATAGAAGACCCAAAGTAGGTCAAGAATGATCGGATGCTTGCGAGAATGCTCGGAGCAGGTCTAGAGTGATTGAATGCTTACGGGGAGGTCGGGAGCAAGTCAAGAGTGACTGGATACTTGTGAACAGACTCAGAGCACGTCTAGAATGACTAGATACTTACGGGGAAGTCCAGAACAGGTCTAGAGTGACCGGATGCTTGCGGGAAAGCCCAGAGCAAATCAAGAATGACTGGATGCTTGCGGGAAAGCCAGGAGCAAATCTAAAATGACAGAATACTTACAGGGAGGCTTGAAGCAGATTAAAAGTGTCTGGATTCTTGTTGAGAGAACTAAACCATGAGAGTAATAGTGATCATTTGTTTGATGAATGATTGTTGGGAATACAATCAAAGTCCCCATATTAGAAAGACATAGAAAATATCATAAATTTTAAAAGATAAAAATATCTCTATTAGAATAAGGCCTTTTAGGTAGAATCTAAAAAAACAAGAACCATGAGAATTTGAGTCATGAATAATATTATACTATTATATAAATATATAAATTCTTTTCAACACAACACTCAAGACTCTCCAATCGATTGGAAGTTTAGAATTCAAGGTTAGTAAGGCATATAATAAATTCACCTTTTTTTAATATTTTAAATATATTTTTTATAGACTTGCAGACATTTTTTTTAAGTTGCAATAACCTCATTTGAGAGCTCCAATCCAATACTAATCCATGGTTTTTTTTTTCGATATAACTCTCGTTGAACTTTTTGTTTTTAAGAAATAATTTCACTAATTTAATTCGTTTTTCTTTAAATCCCGACTCCTCTTAGAGCTTTCACTGTACATCAGCTCTTAGATCTGATCAAGATGGATCAGTACTTGAATCTTACTTTTGATCCAACAGTTGATGTGCAATAGACCAGGAATGAACCAGAGATTGTGGTCTAGAGGATCCCAACTCATCGAGCTTAGAGATCCTCTGGATCACAATCCCTGGTCCACTGCACATCAGCCATTAATTCTAATCAAGATGGATCAATACTTGAATCTTACCTTTGATCTAACAGCTAATGTATAGTAGATCAAGAATAGATCAAAAATTATGATCTAGAGTATTTCAGCTCCTCTATTTGGATATTCCTGTCTATGTGCAGAAGGCAGCTCATCCATATCGAACATCTTTGCTTGGCCGACTATAAATCATTTTCCACTCCAAACATCTACTCCACTAAAGTCACTTGTAATCAATTGCCCAATTGATTGATAGTCATCAAATACTTTTGGTCAAATGTGTTTGATGGTTGTATATGACAAACAATGGTTGAATCTCAGGGTTCCCCATGTCTTAATCATTTATATTAATGGCTAGTAGCCACCCGTGATTTACTTCCTTCGTGTTGGTTAGGAACGGATTAGCAGAGATGCTGGGGTCGAACGAATCATCTTTTGTCATATGGTGTTGTAGGAGACTCTCCCTGATAAAAAATAATTTAATTTTTTATATCATATATTAAACTGATAAAATAGAGACTACATTTGACCTTAGCCAAAATGCCAAAAAAAAAGATATTTATAGAAGTTTCTCCACTCGCGGTGTTATCAATCCTAAAATGTAGGACTAAAGAGAATTCATATTCTTTATATAAAAAATTACAAGAAAAAATTATTAATAAGTCTTAACATAATACATAAATACATATTAATAAAAAAATTCTCAATAATATACCGCAGCTGAGTCTCAAACTTTAAATCCCTGATTAATTAATAAGAAAATTTTTTAATAATACGCCGCAGCTAAGTCTCGAACTCTAGATCCCTAATTAATTAATAAGAAAAATTTTCAATAATACGCTGTAGTTGAGTCTTGAACTATAGATCCATAATTAATTAATAAGAAAATTTTCTAATAATATATCGTAATTGAGTCTCGAACTATAAATCTCTGATTGAAATTTACTAATAAGTTTTGAAATTATTTTGAAAAGAAAAAAACATTTACTTTTGAGCTTCACTAAATTAATTGAGAGTTAATTAATAAAGGATTCAGATTCTTAATTAAATAGTAAGATAGTCAGATATTGTACTGTCTAATTTACTTTCTAAATAAGATTTATAATGATATACATTTTCTGTATATATCAAAAATTACTTTCCTTATGAAGAACTAAATCGTTCTACTAGATCATAAAAAGCTCTACCTTGTTTTTCTTTTCGAAAAATTTAATCCCATAAAACTTTCTCAGACCTTGTCTAAGTAACCTTAATGTAAACAGGAATTATATAAGTAATAAGTAGAATATTAGCCAAATAAGTCCTGTGTAGAATAAGTAAGGAAAACAAAAAGCCTAATCCCGAATAGGTGGGGCAACGATTAATGGTGTCCGTGAGATCCTTTACATGTGAGGCTTAAGAGTAGAAGAACGAGGTATCCTCTCTCTTGACCTAGTCTCTCAAAATCAAAATCAAAATTAAAATCAAAATCCCAAAAAACACTTCCAAATCAACTTCTAAAAATACTCAGACTTATCCAAACTCAACATGTAACTACAAACAAAGATTAATTTTGGTAAAAACACTTTGGGTGCCTTTGGTTTACGCATTTTTCATTTTCATTTTTTAGAAAATACATAATTTTTTAAAAATAGTGTTTGATTTGAATTTTCCATATTTATTTTTCTAGAAAAAAAGATAGCATTTTTTGGAAAAATAGATAATCTCTAATTGTCATTCTCTAAAAAATGGAAAAATACGATTTCTAGAAAATGAAAAGGAAAATGACTTAAACCAAATGCACCCTTAAAAACTCCAACGGAAATATATAGAATTTTGATATCCTACACGCCTTATCCTAAACACCCAATTTTTTTTTCGATTTGAAATTTTTTTTATACTTAATACTATAGCCCAACCCCTAAACCCTAAAGTCAAAAGCTTATTGGTATAACCGGGAGCTTAAAAAAATTTCAAAAAAAAAAAGAAAAAAGAAAAAAGAAAAATCACAGTGTTCAACGACTATGAGCGTCGCTCACACTTGTCGTCCAGGGCAGCAACCCAAGCTAAAAATAACCAAAGAATTTCTTAGGAATCCTACCAGATCAATTTGTTCTTTTTTATCTTACAGATGGTCAGAACTTCATTTGGGTTTGAATCCTATTGAGAGGTCAACCAGAGATTAAAAATTTTTGACGAAAAAATAAGATGTTTCTTTTGTCCCTTCTAGGCAAGCCGAAAATAAGACAATGGTTAATATATTCAAGATAATTACGAATTTACAAAATACTGTCTCAATTCATCCTATATAGCCTGGGTGACGCATGTGGGCGCCTCTCATGCGCGGAGGCGCTTCCAATGATTGGAGGTGCCTCTCCGCGTGAGAGGCACCCACGCGGATTGCCCATGCTATCAAGTGTGTGTGTGTGTGATTCAAGTGTCCGAAACTAATACGTTTTTTTCCTGGTTTATCTACTAAATAAATTTGAAACAAAGCTTATGGATATTCACAGACCCAGAACAGAATAATATTTTTAGATGTATATTTTCTTAGAGAGAGAAAGAAGCCAAGGAATTCCTCGAATGCAATGGCAGAAACAAAGAAGAGCACCAACCCAGTTATTTCTTTTTCATGACTTAAAAACTCATCAGCTTTCCCAGTATTACATGACCCTTTCTTTTTCTATAACCCTAACAATCCTCCCATATTCCATGACAAAGGTCTACAAATATAAGGGACAAAACATGGAGAAATAGGAAACCATGATGAAATTCTATCACCTCCTACTCTCCCAAACACTTCAACATTGCTTAATGAAAGAGTGCTTGTCGCATCAGACACTAATCTTCCTGGTAAACCAATGCAATTTGCCATCCTAACACCTTGTTTGGCTTGTGAACCAAAAGAACCCAAACACTGAAAAAAGAGACCACAGAGCAATTTGTTGACATGAACACAAAACAAGTTAACACAGCAGCACCTCTTGAATCTATTAAAGAGTGCATCTATTTACCCTTTTAGTTCTTTCACTTAATTTCTAAGAGATTCATCTGCTACATTTCCAATTCTTTGAAGGCATATCTTACATTATTATGATTTATAGTAGGGACCAAGCCTCCTGATTCCAGACTAACAAAAGAGATTTAGTCTCACTTGTTTTTTTCTTAAACTTGTTCATTACTACTTTATTCCCAACCACCCAAAGTTTGCATTGCCTCCAAAAGTTCAAAGTGGCCCTTCATGTTTCTACTCACAAAGTGCTATACTGTTTTAAAAGATTACAGCCATTCAGTATCAAACATGTAATACCATGTCAACCGAGAAAATTCAAAAAGTATTCAATCATTTCATCCATGTCGCAGTGGTTCCTCTCCCTTTCATAAAAAAAATATATTAGGAGACTTCATTTGATGACCGTGCAATATTCCACAACACATATCAATGAGTAACTACTACTCAAACAAGGAAAAATTACTGCATGTTCATATAAAGGAAGAATGTCTCTCTTGTAGTAGAGTTGCATGAATGCAAGAATAACAATTATCTAACATAATAAGCGACAAATTCGTGAGCTTTTAGCTCGATTGATATGCAAAATCAAGATCATGATCCTGCGAATTGTTGAAGATATTGTTGTTATCTTTATGCATATTGACATGCAAAACAAGATCATGATTGATCAAATTCTTATATTCATGCTTGTTGGCATAAATGTTAGCTTTAGAGTTTGACAAAGGAGAAGCCATAGAGTGAAAAATGGTAACATGAACCACAACTTGCAGGGGAAAAAATGATTTACCTCATTGAAGTCCAGAATCAGAAGCATTTGTGTATTTCAAGCTTGCATACAGTTCACTCAGATCTGGATATCTGTCATTATAGATGACGATGTACTTCTCTACGAATGTTGTCTCAGAAACCATCATGTATGTTGTCACTTTGTAATCACTTTCACAGTGTCCCCTAGACTTCAAGGCTGCCAAGATCATATGTCTCGGAATCAACCTTCCCTCCAAGCTCATTGTCAATAGTACTGGACGTGTAGCGATGTAAGAAGAAGCATATCCAGCTTCATTTATCAAGAACTCCATTTTTCTCTGCAAAGTCTTCAAAGACCTTCCCGTCATAGAAGGATACTTTTGGATTACTGCAACAACATCGCCCTGCGACCAACCGAAGCTCTGGAACAACTCCATTAGCATCTTGAATTTATTTGGGTGGACCATGAAAAGAGCACACAGAGTGCAATGGAACATCCCAGATGTCAGTGGCACTCCCAAGTCCTCCACGCGACTGATCAACGACTTCAAGGTATCAGCTTTCTGCGATATGAACATTGGGCAAAAGTGCAAGATAAAGTCAAGCTTTTGGCCGTCCAAGCCGCATTCCCGGAGCATCTCAAGGTTGGGCTGGATCCTCTTCTTGATGCTGTACCCAAGAACCCAATTGTTACTCTTGAACAACTTCATCAGCGCATCCTTGGACCCGACAAGGTCTTGCCAAAATTTGATCCTAGGCACACTGCGCTCGTGTTTGATTCTAATGGTGAAGGGATTTGATCGGACGAGGTGGACGATGTCGGATGGGGAGAAACCCAGATCTTCGAAAGCTCGGAACTTTGGGGCAAGTGTCTTCTCTACGTCCAAAAGAAGACACTTGGGGGAGTAATGTAGGAGCTTTTTTACTGATGTGTCATCGAAGCCGTAACTTTTGAGGAAAGCAAGGACGGAGTCGGGCTGCTGACGGGATTGGATGCCCTTGAGTAGCTTCGAGGCCTTGGTGGCCTTCTCCTGGTCGAAGCCACATGAGTCGACGAGGTATTGAGCCATGAACATGTGTTTCCCGGTGGATGCGGCGCTAGCGGCGGTGGCCGAGGCCGAGTAAGGCAAGACGGCAAAGAGGAGGGCAGCATCGTGGGGGCGAGGAGAACGAGTGGAAGACACGGTTTTGCAGAAGAGGGAGAAGTAAAGTAGCCTCTTCATCGATCTTTCTCTGCTCCTTTCTTTTGGAGATTCGATTTGATCTTCTTCCGAAACCCTAGCGGTGGACTAAGGCGATTACGTATTTACTGCTTTGCGGAAATTTTTCTGATTTTGTCATGTATCCTCAGAATTTGATAAATTTATATTTTACCCTCTAATTGAATTCGCCGGATAAAGAACATTAATGAAAATTACATTTCACCTCTCAAAGTTTACATATACTTTCAAATTGTAAGCTCACAAGTCACAGCCATGCTTCGTAACCAAGACAGCTCGCGGCTGCCATGAGCGATTCGTTGGCTGTCTACGAACACGGCCATGTGTTCACAATTCGTAGTCGGGCCATGAGCCCTTTCAGCTAAGTTGTGATTCTTCTCGCAATTGTTCAGTGTTCTAAAATTCACAATTTGTAATTAAAGGAAAATTTGAAACTACGTTCCTCCTATTTTTAGGTGAACAGGAAAATTGCTCCAAAAGAGCTCTTAGTGGATTTAGAATTCATT